>JAKGGE010001067.1:0-14044 GCA_023748175.1 Hoolock leuconedys
TCCTCTTACTGCTGTTACGAATAAGAAAACAACCTTCCGTTAAAAATTTTATTTAATAAGGGTATTGCCAGATGTTTGAGCTGACTCTTGTTTTAGTGGTGACATTTTATATGTACCGGCCATGTTAGAGTGTTACACTTCATTAAGCTTGGATTATTTAGAGTTTAGCATGGTTAGATTTAGTCCCTTTAGGAAGTTATTTGCCATGAGATGGAAACTAGCATCGGTGTTGTAGGGGCAATGTAAAGGTTGAAAGAAATATGTGGTATACTTTTTAAGTCTCTTTAATATCTTTTGAAAAAGCCGTTTATAATTTTTTGGTAAAATTTCCTTTAAAGCTTTCTCATCAATTGCTGCTTATTTATTTTTTACATTGATAGTATCTTTTTAAGCAATTATACATTTCAGTCTGATTTATAAAAGGTGCAAGAATGCATTATTAATTTATGAAGTTATTAAAGTAGCCAGTTGTAACATAAATGACTAAATGTGAAAATTAGTGTAAAAATAAACACAGCAAAAAAGTATTTATAACTTAATTTAGCAGCACTGCTACTTTGTAAGGAGAAATAACAACAAAATAATTCCTATGAAACGATGCAGTATTTGAGACTATTCCTTCAGTTTCTGAATGGTGGTGGTGGTGTGTGTGATCGGAAGATGTACAGATGATCTCTATGAATGCCTGTATTTGCACACCCACATATATGTGCACACAAATACGCCAGCTCTGAGTTCTAATGTCACTGTACCTCAGTTACTTATTTCTCTACATAATAAGGAGTTTGAAACTGGGGCCACTGCCAGCTCAAAGACTGGAGTTGGGATGCGGATGAGAGACGGAGAGAGCAAAAGAGAGAAACAGAGAATTTTAAACTGACTTTTACTAGTCACTTAAGAAGAAAGCAAACTCTAAAATCTTGCTTTTGAAAATGCGAAGGAAACAAAGTTCTGACTCATACTTACTGAAATAAGTAATACTTTGCATTATGAACACTTTAAAATAATTCTCATAAGGTGTCTTGTTACTGTATGAGTTCACTTCGTTCCCAAGACTCTGATTCTTTTTTAGTAATAAAATTAATATTCAAGAACTAATAACTCGGAGCCGTGTCAAAAATTCCTTCAACATCTGCCTTATTCCTTTATAGTCACTAGAGGGTAGAAGAACATCACTTCTCACCACAGGACAAAGCCCAGCTCTCACTCTCCCATATTAAGAGTTTCTGTAACCACCCAAAGCAGTAAAGTTTCCCAGAATGCTTTGGTGAAGCCTGACAAAGCAGTATTTTCTGGTTTATTGATTCTGCTGCTGCACTAAAACACTGGTACTGTACATCAATAACCATCTTTAGTTAGGGAGCTTTGGTCTGTGGGAGAGTACTGGCAGTTTGTGGAAGAACATAAAGGCTAGAAAGAAAAATTGTGAGCTTGGGGAATATTGGAGTCTAGGGAGGACAGGAGAGGTTGTGGAAGAATGGCCAAACGAATGAGGGGGAATAGAAAGAATGTTGACGGCCTGGATAAAGTTATCAAAAATAGGAAGGAAACAGAAGATCCCAGAGAACGGTATTTATATGTATACTTCAGAGTTGTGTCTTAGAACTGAGCTGTTTGTCTTTTTTTGCTTTTTTGCCATCATGGTATAGCTTCTCGAATTTGACTTCAGTGCGGTGGGTTCAGGGATACAATACACGCCCATCCCGAGTAGACATGTTTAATAAAATCCTGGATAAATAAAGTTCACTTTATTAATTTTTGAAAGCTACTTATGCTCTTATTCAAGGCATGCAAGTGATATTTTGCTGAGAAATTTCAATTATGTTGACTTTTTGCTTCTGAGAATGTACAGTTTTAAAGAGAAAAGTCAGGTCGTGTCTAATTTGGCTTATGGAAATTAGTCACATGGAGACTTTATAGACACTTGATTAACAATCTGTAAAAGTTGTTGAAATACCCTGGTCGGCCTATCTTTTGGTATTTTTAAATTATGAGGTTCTCTTTTAGGATTTGCACGTTGTATTTAATATTATGTAATAATTTAACATAAAGAAGATTACTTAGCTCTGAGTATTAAAAATTTTACTAGTCCTAAGTAATATATTACCTAAAAATATCATTAGCTTTGTCACCTGAATCTTTTTCTTATAATAACTTTATTCAGATAATTGCTTCTTAATGCCATAAATCTGTGATTTTGCATCATCCAAAAGGTTCCTGAATGGCCTTTGTAGATTCTTTTTTTCAACTGTTTTCTTACTATTCAGCCCTGGATTTCAATATAGTAAATACAATGAGATTGCCTTAAAAATAGGTTCAGGTTTCACCCAAAAGCCTTTTAAAATGGGCATTTAAATAAGGATTGGGAATTTCATTTAATAGGGTTGAATTAGACACCTAGTTCTCTTTATGTATTTACTATATACAATCTTTGGTGTGACCAGATTTGTTTCCAAGCCTTATTTCCCTCTTTTCTACTTTGTGTAACAATTCAAGAGCTAAAAAATATTAACAGTGGTTATTTACCTTATATCAAATAGTCTAATATAAAGACAAAAAAGCAGTGATAAAAAATGGCTTTGACAGATTACTGATTGTGTTCAGAAACTGCACATATTCTGTCTCTCTCTCTCACACACACACACACACACACACACACACACACACCCCACACACACCCCTGCTGTTATTTGGGTGTGTATAGGTGTTATGTCTGACTACAATGGCTATTCAGTTATGGATTATCTTTACTTTAGATGAATTTTCACCAAGATAAGTACATACTCTTACGTAGCCTCTCTTTTGACCCTCTGTTGTATGTATTAAGATGTCTGCTGTCTAAAGTAAGAAACATGACGTATACTAGTGTAATTATTTTTTCTGTATGAAATTGACTAGTAGTGCCAATTGTTGGCCTATTTGGTTTTATATTCTTTTATTTTGGTTCCTCTGTTATTGCAAAGGCTGACCTCTGCAAGACACATTCTCTAGGCGATTTGATGAGATTTCGACGAGGAGATTTGATGACCGATCGATCTGATCGATTTATCTCTCGATTTATCCTTTATCTCATTTCTTGATCGATCTGATTTCGATCTGATTCGATCTGATTGATCGATCTGACGTTGATCTTCGCCGATGATTTGATTTCTGATTTGATCGATTTTGATTTGATCTGATGTCGATCTTGATCCATTCGATTCGATTCCTTCCTCGATTTTTCTTTCATCTCGCCTTCTTTCCTTCCTGATTTCATTTGATTCTTCGATTCATTGATCCATTGATTTGATGACGATTTGAGTGATTTAGATTTTCGACGGATTGTCCTCCTCTCAATTTGTACCACTTTCTCTAATTGAACTCACATGTCTTATTTGTGTGTCAGCCCAGGAAGTAGTAGAAATAAAACCCTCTTGCAGGAGGAAATATGGTCCATTTGAGGAATTAAAAGAAGTGTGTTTTACCTGGAATGATTCTCAAATTAATAAAGTGGTTATTTTTTATTTTTTATTTTTTGAGATGGAGTCTCGCTCTGTCGCCCAGGCTGGAGTGCAGTGGTGCAATCTCGCTCACTGCAAGCCCTACCCTCGGTTCACTATCCTCCCTGCCTCAGCCTCCCGAGTAGCTGGGACTACAGGCACCCACCACCACGCCCAGCCAATTTTTTGTATTTTAGTAGAGACGGGGTTTCACTGTGTTAGCCAGGATGGTCTTGATCTCCTGACCTCATGATCTGCCTGCCTTGGCCTCCCAAAGTGCTGGGATTACAGGTGTGAGCCACCACGCCCGGCAATAAAGTGATTTTTGTTTGTTGTACTGTTTTTTTGTTTTCATACATTCTTAACTGAATTCAAATGCCTACTCCTAGTAACACCTTTTACCTTTTTATTTTCTTGGTTAAACTCAAAAGATTGGAGAATTGGGAACTCAAAACAGCCACATTTGTCTATGTGCTTATTATACACCTACCTCTATCTGCTTGTCTGTTTTCCATCTATGATCTAATTTAGCTCATCTATCTATCTACCTGTCTCTATCTATCATCTATCTCTACTTTATCTATCAATCAATCAATCTAAATGTGACACTGCACTGACCCACTGCTGAATGGCTTAACCCTGATCCTTCTGATGCCTTATTATGAAGTCTAGGTCAGTATTAACCTGGACAGAATGACTTCTAGAGGCTTTCCTCCTTCCTGGAAGCTGTAGCCTTGTTTAGGTGAAGCTAACAATGTATTAGAACTTTCAAAGCTTGTATGTACTCCATACCAGAGGGACAGAGGGACTGTCTTCCTTAACATCTCATCAAATCTCTCCTCTCAATGATGTTCAACTCAGTTTTGCCCCAAAACCTCTCACTGAGCACATACTCTTGTGGTAGAAACTATCCTTGGATACAAGGTGAATTAGACTTAGTCATCAGAATTGATGAGCAGGTAGGAGAAATGGAGGTATTCAAAGAGTGCAATGAGACCATTATCCTGGCCTTTCAGGTGGGTGGAGTGGGTTGGATGCTGGTCTCTGTGTTGGGCTCAGGGAAGCCCTCAGATAAAAAAAGACTGAAGGCCGAGGCGGGCGGATCACAAGGTCAGGAGATTGAGACCATCCTGGTTAACATGGTGAAACCCTGTCTCTACTAAAAATACAAAAAATTAGCCGGGCGTGGTGGCAGGTGCCTGTAGTCCCAGCTACTCCATGGGGCTGAGGCAGAAGAATTGCTTGAATCTTGGGAGGCAGAGATGCAGTGAGCGAGATCATGCCACTGCACCCCAGCCTGAGTGACAGGGCAGAGACTCCGTCTCAAAAAAAAAAAAAAAAAAGACTGGAATGAATCTCATCAAATGAGAAAGAGGATGAAATAAATGGAAACATTTCAGGATAAAATAATGTGGCATATGGTAAGATCTCCAAACTATTTATTGTAGGGCTCTAAACAGCTTGCTTTTCAGTGTGTCCCCTGGACCAGCTGCAGCTGGTAATGGTTAGAAATCCAACTTCCTGGCTCCCATCTTAGACTTCTTCAATCAGAAACTCTGGAATTGAGGTGCAGCCATCTTTGAACAAGCTCTCCAGGTGACTGTAAAGCACCTTCAAGTTTGAGAAGCCCTGGGAAGGACTAGAGTATAAAGAAGGATGCTGGGAATTGTAGGAGAAACAGCAGGAGATGTAAGGAAGGGCAGGCCTTGGAGGCTATGGCTCTGGCTCCTCACCATAAGCTGATGGAGGAAGGCTGGGATTAAGGTGAGGCAAGAGAGGTGCTCTGGGTGCAAAACATAAAAGGGCATCCAGGGCCGGGCATGGTGGCTCACGCCTGTAATCCCAGCACTTTGGGAGGCTGAGTCAGGTGGATCAGGAGTTCGAGACCAGCCTGGCCAACATGGTGAAACCCTGTCTCTACTAAAAATACAAAAAATACTCCTGTAGTCCAAGCTACCTGGGAGGCTGAGGCAGGAGAATTGCTTGAACCTGGGAGGCAGAGATCGCAGTGAGCCGAGATCATGCCACTGCACCCCAGCCTGAGTGACAGGGCAAGACTCCGTCTCAAAATAAAATAAAAGGCATCCAGGCTGATGCACCAGCCCTGCACCTGCAGAACGTGGAGCATGAGCCCTGTACCTCACTGCTTCACACTACTCCCAGCCCTGGATGGGGATGCTTATAAAGTATTTTCAGTAAGAAATATAGAGCAATAGAGAAGTGAAGGCTAGCAGGATTATACAAGTAAATCAAGAAATACAAGACGATTAATACTGTTGCACATGACCCTAACATGTAACTTGAGCTTCCTACAGGTCAGGACAAAAAGAAAATCTTGTTGAATCACGTGGGCTTTGTTGTTGTGTTATTTTGTCTCTTCACTTTTTTTTTTAAATAGTAGAAAATGCATTAGAAGCATTTCGCTGGTCCTAAAATCTGAGAGTCACTGGGTATGTGCAATCTTTAACTATTTTTTTTAAATCTTCTCTTAATCTAATTTTTATTTTTAAGTACACAAATTGACAATTTTATCTTATAATTTAAAAATATTAAATTTAATGTAAAGCTTTTATAGCTAATGTATTTGTACACAGATTATTCATATCTCTGGAACTGATACCATTTTTATCTACAAGTATAAATTGCAACTTCTGTGGACTTTTACATGTGGGAAATTTAAAAGGCTTTCTTTATATTCTTATGCAAGGATTTCTGTGTAGTTCTAGGAGAATTTATGGGTCCAGTATCCTCTTCAGATGATAGAGAGGAGCTGCAGAGAAGAATTTTCCCTGGGAGCCTGTTCCATGGATGTATGGATCTTCTCATGTCATGCAATAAAAGCTGTTGACAAGGAACAGTAGTTTTACATGTTGAAAAAGCTTGAAAGGACTATTTCAGTGAAACATTTTATAGGCTCAATGTTTTCTCTTTAGTTTTCAAAGCAGTGGTCAACAGAGTTGGAATCTGACTTTACTACTCATTTTTCTTACGAAGTTGATTTTTTTAATGCATTTATTTCCATCGACTACTTACTTTCCCATAATGACTTAGGAAAAACAATTAATGAGAGTCAAAATGGGATTTATTGGCACTACGGGAACACTGATATGTTTATCCTTCTGTCTCTGAGACTACGTATGGAGTACCAGTACATTATTTGGCACCTGGCAGGTATGCTGTGGTCAGTGCCTTTTCTTACTGCTCTCTTTATTGGTTGGCTGATTGGTATTTTGTTACATGCAAGAGAGTATTTTGGAGAATTATCCCGTGGGTATTGCTTGGCGTGGTCAGTTCTGGAGTGCCACCTAGTCGAATGTAATCTTGCTTTTGATGGCCGTAGGCTGTGGCTCCAGCTCCTGACTTCACGCCCTCCTTTTAGGATTTCTTTCCTCCTGACCTCTCTGCCACTCTTCCTGGTCTGGGACAGATAAGAGGCACCAAGCTGACCTGTCCATCTTCCCTCAGTTTCCTTTGCAGCCAAGGAAAAGGGGTACTGGAATTCACATCACTATCTCCCCAGGCCCAAAACATCAAATAATGCATGCCACCAAACTGTAGTCCATTTCGTGTATTCCGGCAATGACAGTACATTCACGGTTTTTAGACTCTAGTCCTAGATCGGAAACTTATGAGGATTCCCTCCCTGTTTGAATCCACTGGGTATAATTTTAGTCCCACTCCACAGTTTCTCCCCTTCCTGCCTCAGGATGGTCTTGAACGAGAAGTAAATTAGTGTTTTTCAAAGCTCTTTTACAGAAGTTAATATGTTTCTAAGTGGCACTGCACACCTTGTTTTCACTATTAATAACTAGCCAGTGTGCCTTTGATGGAAGTCACCTTTTCTGTTTTAGAAGAATGGGTGGGGATTTGGTGAGGTGGGGGCTGAGAAGGACAGAGCAGATGAATGAATCAACATAGGAATAGCGAAAGGTCTGATCCTTTGGGAGAAAAGAGAAAAATAACAAAACCCTGATGTGCTGTATTGTATCCATTATGTCTGCTGAGAAATTAGGGTCAAGGCACCAAAGCTTTTCACTATCTCTTGGTGTCTGTTTCAGTTCAGGTGGGGTGGCTTTCCCCTGTGATGGGTCATTTCCTTCTCTCCTTTCACATTCCAGGCTACATTAAGATGACAAATTTCACGTATAGGTTCGGCACAGGCATGAAAACCTAAGATATTCAGCTGAGTGAGTGCAGATGAGTTGATTTATTGTGGGGGGAAAAAGGGGTGTTTGAAGAGCACAAAAGACTTTTGCGAGCCCAGCTCTGCAAGAAAGCACACGTTAGATGGCCCAGGCCCTACCCCGAACCCCAGACTCCCTGGTCTGAGGCCTCATCAAACCTATCAAGTATGGAAGAGAAATGTTAAAGTAATTAAGAGACTTCTTTAAAGTACACACACCTCCTCCGGAATGTGTGGATCACAGATGAAACTTGATTTGAGAAATAACCTTATAGTGGTTTGCAGAAATATTTGGGGTGTAATAAGTAGAATAAAGGTCTTGTGTTCTTTTCTATCTGTGAACTCTGCAATAAATACTTCTCCTGCCCTCCCTTTAGGAGGGGGGAGAAAAAATCTTGGACAGCAGAGAGCAAGTCCATCAGATCAAACATGACTGCGTTAAATACTAAAATGTTCAAAGTCCGACTGAGATAGATAAAAGCTTTGATGGAAAGTGGATATTTCCCAGGGACATTACAAGCAATAATCCAGATGTTATGGTGTAATGCAACGAGTGTCCGTGGATAGATCAGGAGCTCCAGCCAAGTCGCGCCTGATACAGTCCTCAGCCTTGCCCTCCCATGCTGTTCCGCCATATGGAACCGATCTCTAGGCCCCTTAATAACCAGCTTTGGATTCCATTTTCACAGAGCTCATAGAGCTAAGTGGAGCTGTTTTATGGACAAGTTAGATAGAAGCCTTTCCAAGATAAACATCCAATTTGAAATTAGGACATACCAAGCCACAAAATTATTTTAGGGCATATTTCATGGAAGTGCTGCCATTTTTCTTAAGCAATTGCCAGACTGTAGGATGCCCTTTGATCCTTTGTGGACATTACTCCCATTTTTATAAAAAGGATTTTGAAATAGTTGCAGTGTTTAGGGAGTAATATATCTGTCGGAACTTTGAAGCATGGCCGTGGGACAGGTCATGCTTTTGCTTGTTGGTTGGCAAGTCAAATTTTAAGAAAAAAAGCAAAAGGAGGAATTGCAGCAGGATATATGAATCAAAATCTCATTTTTGTTTTAAAGGTAGAAGTTTTTAGCCCATGTACCTAATAAGCTAAAAAATGTATTAAGTATATCAATATCTATGTAAACATCTACAGCTATATGGGCATATATGCAGATACATCTATTTATATATTGTGATGATGTGTGTTTATGACCAATACAAAAATCACTTAATTTTTACTGTTTCATAAACTTTTATTGAGTATGTTATATCTGGAATATATTATTTTTATATATAATAATAATAATGATCATATATTATTCTGGATGGAACATATTCAATAATAAAGGTTTATGAAATAGTTAAAATATTCCTATACATATATTCCTATATATATATGAAGTAAGAAGGAATTACTCATGTTCACCAGAGAAGAGGATATTTCTTTCTTTTTAAAATTATTTCCTCATTTGCCCCTTCTGTTCTATCTCAGCACCTGCAAAACCTATGTGTGTGTGTGTGTGTGTGTGTGTGTGTGTGTGTGTCTGTGTGTCTGTGTGGTTTTTTTTGGTTTTGAGCCAGTCTCACTCTGTTGCCAGGCTGGGTGCAGTGAAACAGTCCTGGCTCACTGCAAGCTCCGCCTCCCAGGTTCACACCATTCTCCTGCCTCAGCCTCCCGAGTAGCTGGGACTACAGGCGCCTGCCACCAGGCCCGGCTAATTTTTCTGTATTTTTAGTAGAGACGGGGTTTCACCGTATTAGCCAGGATGGTCTCGACTCCTGACCACGTGATCTGCCTGCCTCGGACTCCCAGAGTGCTGGGATTACAGGCTTGAGCCACCACGCCCGGCCTCTGTGTGTTTTAAGAGAAAAGTCACGTGGATATTGATATGGTTAGACTTTGTGTCCCCACCCAAATCTCATCTTGAATTGTTCCCCATAATCCCCACTTGTCAAGGGAAAGACCAGATGGAAGTAACTGAATTATGGGGGTGGTTTCCCCCATGCTGTTCTCATGATAGTTCTCATGAGATCTGATGGCTTTATAAGGGGATCTTTCCACTTCACTCGGCACTTCTCCTTCCTGCCGCCTTGTGAAGAAGGTGCCTTGCTTCCCCTTCACCTTCCACTGTGATTAAGTTTCCTGAGGCCTCCCCAGCCATGCTGCACTGAGTCAATTAAACCCCTTTCCTTCATAAATTACCCACCAGGCAGTTCTTTACAGCAGTGTGATAATGGACTAATACAGATAGGAAGTTTGGGAATATGTGTTTTCTTGAATGTATTTTGCTTAAGATTGTCATCAATGATCAAAATACCTAGTGTGGCATTGTTGCATCATTTATTAAGAGTGGCGAAGTGGCCTGGGTTCGATGAGGTAAGCTGGGCTATAATGACTATGGTACTGACATACCATTTGTTGTGATAAATTGTGACTAACTGGTGTCCGAGCAAATTGGTGTCTAAATGATCTGGAAGATATAGCGAGTGATGACAGGAATGAATATATAGTGTGAGAAATTCATTGCTCGACGATGATGCTCAGCACCATTTAGATTCTTCAGCCCATTTATTTCTCCTTCAAAAAAGAAGCCTATGCTTGTGTTATTTCACTTATTGAACGGACAATGTAAATGAACTCTGCTAACTAAATGCAGCATGTGGATCATGTGGGGATCCCGACTCAGACAAACTAGCCATAAAAAGGCATGATTGAGACCATCAGGGAAATGTGAATATGCACTGTGTATTTAATATGCTAGACAACTTATTGTTAACGCCATTGAGTGTGATCGTAGCAGGATTGTTATGTAAAAACAAATATGGATTTTGCTTTAAGATATTTCAACCAGAAAAGAATGAAGGCATAGGTAAAATAAGATTTGCAAGACAGTGAATCTGGTAATTAAGTACATGGAGATTTATTATACTCTTCTCTTTACCTTTGTATATGGTTGAAAATTTACATAGTGGAAATTAAAAAATGAAGTGTGACTACTCTATTTACAACTTAGAACAGGACATTTGCCTTTTTCCTCCAAGGTATGTATGAGTGTGAGTAATATAATTTAGCAAAGGAAATAAGAGTTAAGTTATTGAACCCCTCCTGGGTCCCAGGTGCAGTGAGATGTGCTTTATACGCCCCCTTCCCTCCCACCCCCACCCCAGGTCTGTAAAGCTCATTTGGCCAGCTAGGCCACTGAAGGCTCTATTTGGAGTAGTGAATCTTCCATGGTATAGGGCTTTTGGTAGTACCCCAAGGAATAAAGAGAAGTGGAGACAGATTCAAATGTGAAGGATAAATTCAAAGTCATTATTTCTGAATGCCAAGAGATATTTTGCTTCCTTGCAAAGCAATGCCTTGTTCTGGTATAATATCTCTGTTTCCCAGAATGTCTTTCTTCCTCTCACACTATTAAAATAGCTAAAGGCCCAGTTGAAGGAGTCCCACCAAGGAGTACATCTGGGTGGGAGTACCGGCCAGTGCCAAGTCAAAGTGTTGCATATACTCATCCTTCACTATATTATTACCACTCCAAAGCTTGAGAAGGAAGTCACATAACTGTGACAGCAGGTTTGCAAAACCAATGGAAAATAACACTTTTCACCAGGCAGGGAGGAATTTTTTTTATAATCAAATACTGAAAGTTGGAATTCCTATGATCACCAGAGTCACTCTCAGGAATTAGAAGCAAGTTTACATGTCATCTTTATTTTTTGCTTTAGTCCTCTTTGATACGCAACCTACGGCTCTCTGAGTCCTTGAAAAAGAACCAACTCTGGAACGGGATTATAAGTATCACTTTGTTGGAAGGGAAGAACGTCTCAGGAGGAAGCATGACAGAGATGTTTGTCCAGTTAAAACTGGGAGATCAGAGGTATAAAAGTAAGGTAAGTTCTATCTTTTCCATAAGGAGAACGCTATCTTTAAAATAAAAAATAATTAAAAATTGTTTCCCACTTTAAATTTTACAAAAGTAGAAGTAATTTATGTTCAGCCCTCCTAACTATACTGAAGAGCAGAAAGCAAAATAATTGTATAGATGCAGTCAATTAATGTGGATATTGTTTTAATTGCTTAGTATAGTTTATTTTAATTTAGTAACTCAGAGCTAGAGAAACCTTATTAAATCATAGATTTGAATGTGTGACTTATTTTCAATTCGAAAATAAGCAAACTATATTTCATAGAATGCGGCAAAAGGATAAGTAAAAGTTTTCAAAATGCTACAAAAATAGAATAGCATAATACGTGATATTTGGGTTAAAATATGTGAGATAATTAAAAATATTTGCTTTCTCTTGCTTGCTAGTCTTCACACCAAAAATAGTATCCAGTGCTGCTGTTTTTTGCTGGGATTAAAAATAATAAACTATCCAAAGTATGAAAAGAGATTTATTTTAAACAAACATAATGGCATTTTAACTGTCTTTAAAAATAATTCATCTTATTCTGCTGATCCAAATTCCGCTTAATTTTCAATCTTAGTAATTTGGCGTGGATTTTATTTCAAAAACTATAGTCCCTAAACCATGATAATTAATTAGTTTTACACAACTGTCAGACAGGAATATTCCTGTGTTTTATGGATTGAAGGAGCTCTGGGGTACTTGAAAGTTAAATCACTTGCCAAAAGCCACACAGGAAAAAAAAAATCAGTGGATGATTTTGAAAATATAACCGAGGATATTTCTAGCATCGAGGATGCAGCAGATACAGACGAGTTGGACAATGATTTAGGGAGGCAAGAGGCTGTGCATACTGCACAATTTTCAGTACAGAATCAAATATTAGATGTCATTTACTCTAGCACAAAGTAGAGAATTGAAGCTCATATTGAAGAATAGTTTATAAAAAATGTGAAAATTGAGGGCCTGTTAAGACAGAAGTATGCAGATAATTATTTTAACCAGGTAATTTCAGGCTTCGCCTCACAGTGAGGGTATCCAGGATAACCATATCTCTCTACTAAGATTCCTTTAGCTTGCCAGGGTCAGGCTAAGGATTTATGGAAAAATTATTCATCACTAAGCACACTTGGCCCTTTGGACTAAGGTGAAGTGTAGAATTAGTTCAGTATCTGCTACATTCACCCTTGGGGAACACTGCGTTTAATTTGTGGTCTAACAGGGTTTTTCTTGTATTTTTTTTTTTCTCCCCGGTTTCTAAATTCTGTGATCCAATATATTAAGCCTGATGTGAAAAACAGCTGAAATGATTTTACATGACATTGGCTACAGCCGAGGTCTGAGTTCTGTATGTTTTTCTGATGCAAGAATAGTTGGTACAGGGATTTAATACCTGACACTGCACCCCTAGAGCCTAATACTCTGCGACCAACATTCTTGCTTACTTTGTATTCACAAATTTAATCTCTATATAAAGGAAACAAAAATGAAAATCTGGCCAACGAACCAAATGTAGAAGCAGTTTGAGTGACTTTTGAAGAACACAGAAACACTTGTGGAGTTTTCAAGTCACTCTTATTAATTTTTAGGTTTGGCTGCAGTGGAATTTCCTAGTCTTTTCTCCAATCCTAGTAACTGGATTCACTAACTTTGGATTTATTTGCAGCTCTTCTGATTTAATGCTCATGAGTAGGGCCCAGGCAACACGATTTTGTAAAATTCCCCAGATGATTCTAAGGTGCAGGATCAACCTAAGGTCACCTAAGGTGTTGATCTTTGCATCAGTTTTCCTAGTAGCTCCAAATGGGAGACAAAATAAATATTCATCAACAGTAGAATTGCTAAATAAATTGTGATCTCATCATACAAAATAATTCTATAAAACATAGAGAATAACACCGAAATGCAACAAATTAATGAATCTCAAGTTTAAGAAAGAAGTTTAAGAAAAAGAATTGAAACACACAAATGTTATATTACAGTGTTTTATTTATATAAATTGCAAACTCCATTAATTAGTATTAGAAGTTAGAATGTTGAATAATATTTTAGGAAGGTAATGGTTAGGAAACTTAAAAATAACCAGGATAAGATACAGGAAGAATTGCAATGAAGGAGAGAAATTATGAGTTTTTTTCATGAAGAAGAGAATTATATATGTATTTTTAATATTTTAACGCGGTAAGAAAAGAAGTTTGAAATAGATAAATTCAATTTTATGCCTAATTTTTCAAATGTGTATATATATAATTTCTTTTATGATAAGTTAATATCAATCAACATTAAGACATAAACCATGCTTTTTTGTTATTATACTTTAAGTTCTGGGGTACATGTGCAGAATGTGCAGGTTTTTTACATAGGTATACATGTGCCATGGTGGTTTGCTTCACCCCTCAACTCGTCATCTACATTAGCTATTTATCCTAATGCTATCCCTCCCCTGGCTCCCCACTCCCGACAGGCCCCTGTGTGT
>JAKGGE010001533.1:0-14923 GCA_023748175.1 Hoolock leuconedys
TCTGATTTAATGCTCATGAGTAGGGCCCAGGCAACACGATTTTGTAAAATTCCCCAGATGATTCTAAGGTGCAGGATCAACCTAAGGTCACCTAAGGTGTTGATCTTTGCATCAGTTTTCCTAGTAGCTCCAAATGGGAGACAAAATAAATATTCATCAACAGTAGAATTGCTAAATAAATTGTGATCTCATCATACAAAATAATTCTATAAAACATAGAGAATAACACCGAAATGCAACAAATTAATGAATCTCAAGTTTAAGAAAGAAGTTTAAGAAAAAGAATTGAAACACACAAATGTTATATTACAGTGTTTTATTTATATAAATTGCAAACTCCATTAATTAGTATTAGAAGTTAGAATGTTGAATAATATTTTAGGAAGGTAATGGTTAGGAAACTTAAAAATAACCAGGATAAGATACAGGAAGAATTGCAATGAAGGAGAGAAATTATGAGTTTTTTTCATGAAGAAGAGAATTATATATGTATTTTTTAATATTTTAACGTGTAAGAAAAGAAGTTTGAAATAGATAAATTCAATTTTATGCCTAATTTTTCAAATGTGTATATATATAATTTCTTTTATGATAAGTTAATATCAATCAACATTAAGACATAAACCATGCTTTTTTGTTATTATACTTTAAGTTCTGGGGTACATGTGCAGAATGTGCAGGTTTTTTACATAGGTATACATGTGCCATGGTGGTTTGCTTCACCCCTCAACTCGTCATCTACATTAGCTATTTATCCTAATGCTATCCCTCCCCTGGCTCCCCACTCCCCGACAGGCCCCTGTGTGTGATATTCCCCTACCTGTGTCCATGTGTTCTCATTTTTCAACTCCCACTTGTGAGTGAGAACATGCAGCGTTTTTCTGTTCTTGTGTTAGTTTGCTGAGAATGAGGGCTTCCAGCTTTATCCACGTCCCTGCAAAAAACCATGAACTCATTCTTTATGGCTACATAGTATTCCACAGTGTATATGTGCCACATACATTTGTTTTACAGTCTGTGAAGAGATTCAGAGAATATCACATTTTAAGACCTTTATTTACCTCCCCATCTCCCCTGTGTAACAAAACCTAAAACTACAAAGGGAAATATAAGGAATGCCATTGCCCTTAGGATGTTGGTAAAACTAACTGAACTTTGGAAAGGGGAAAAGAAAAAATAGGAAAAAAAATATGTGGAGGATTTAGACCTACACCTGAAGGTTGGACAGGATCATTAAGAAGGTTCCAGCCAGGCATGGTGGCTGATGCCTGTAATCCCAGCATTTTGGGAGGCTGAGGCAGGCGGATCACCAGGTCTGGAGATCGAGACCATCTTGGCTTTCGTCTCTACTAAAAATATAAAAAAAAAATTAACTGGGCATGGTGGCTGGTGCCTGTAGTTCCAGCTAACTCGGGAGGCTGAGGCAGGAGAATGGCGTGAATCCGGGAGGTGGAGTTTGCAGTAAGCCAAGATCGTGCCACTGCACTCCAGCCTGGGCATCAGAGCGAGACTCCATCAAAACAAAACAAAACAAAAAGATTCCAACCATGAAGACCCAGATACAGTGTCAACCTGTGACTGAGCTTCATCAGAATGACAGAGAATGCTTCTCCATCCTCATCGCCACCCCCAACTAGGCAAAAAATTGTTGAGTAACAGGTCAAAGCAGTGCCTTCTGGGGGACTGAGCAGAATTTGGAAGGAAACTTAATGTTGAGGATACAGCAGATACTGAGAAAAGCTGCTGAACCAGTCCAATCCAAAACACAAAGTAATGCTAGATGAGCAGGAAACCTATGGTGCACTGGAATTAACTCTAAGAGGAACAAGTCTCAAAACCAAATCATCTCCTGACTAGATTGATTCAACCTTCTCCCTCAAAACACACACATACAGCCTAGTAAAAGGGAACACATGTGGGTTTTGCTTTCTATATTAGTCTACTGTACATAGTTCCGTTTTTGAGTAAGACTTACCAGACATATATAAAAACAGAAAAGATATACAAAGGAAACACTGTTAAGAGAAAAAGCAATTAATAAGGCCAGATTCAAATGTGGCAGAGGTGTTGGAATTATCTTTCAAGTAGATCTCATGGGTACTGTTCTAGAAGCCCTTAGTAGGGCATAAAGCCCCTTTTTTTATTATACGTACATGACAAGAGTGTCATGTATCCTCTTATATAAAAGATATTTCCAATTAACATTCATCTCCACACTGGCAGTTGCATTTTTGACACTTTACAAATATTAGTCCACTGTCTTACACTTACATTTATGATTATGGAGCAGTCCGTTGTCATTCTATTAAGTGTTCCCTCAAAATGAAACAGTTTATTTTGGCTGCTTTCTTTTTTTTTTTTTTTTTTGAGGCCGGAGGTCTACATCTATCCTGGGTTGGAGTGCAGTGGTAGCGATCTCGACTTACTATGGCTCGCCTCGGGTTCACGTATTTTGGCTGCTTTTAAGAGAATTCTTCATCTTTGGTGGTGGTTTCAAGCTTAAACACATCATAATGAATCAGCCAACAAAGACAGAGAAATACTAAAAATCAGCCAAAATATATTGTTTCACACATTCAAAACAAAGTAAATTTATGTTTTATACATCCAAAATGGGGATTGTTTGGCTTCCTGAATTCAATTCATTTGCTTACTCTGAAAAAAGTATCAAACATTATGCCCTTGAATATGTACTCTCCTCATCTTCTCTATTTAGCTCTACTGTGTGCTACAGCCAATCACACATTATGCTGTTTATAAAGGACAAACATGATACGCTCATTCTCCTTATGTCACTGTCACTCTCCTAGTTTACCTCTATTTGTCTGTCTGTGAAGCCCTCATGACAGTTTTTTACATCTATTATCCAATTCACATTTTCTGCAGCTTCATTTAAGTTGCTAAGCAAAGTTTTCACTAAACAGCAAATTTTACTTATTTCACTTTTTATTAATATAAATTATAATTTTGGCCGGGCGCAGTGGCTCACGCCTGTAATCCCAGCACTTTGGGAGGCTGAGGGGGGCGGATCACGAGGTCAGGAGATCGAGACCATCCTGGCTAACACAGTGAAACCCGTCTCTACTAAAAATACAAAAAAAATTAGCTGGGCGTGGTGGCTGGCGCCTGTACTCCCAGCTACTCCGGAGGCTGAGGCAGGAGAATGGCATGAACCCAGGAGGTTGAGCTTGCAGTGAGCGAGATTGTGCCACTGCACTCCAGCCTGGGTGACAGGCGAGACTCACTCTCAAAAAAAAAAAAAAAAAAAAAAATATATATATATATATATATATATATATATAAATTATAATTTTTATTCTTCAATGACTGGAAAATGTGAAAAAAGTCATGTATATATTTTATATATTTACATATGTATGTGTTCTGTAGAGATACACAAAATTGCTATTGGTAACGGCAGTTTTCATAAGAGTTTATAACTACTGAAGATTTTATTTTTCCTTAAAGATATAATATTTCCTTAAAGATATTCTGTTTCTTAATTTATAATAAAGATAATTCTTATGCTTTTATTAAAAACATAAATTAATATGCTGGGTGCAGTGGCTCATGTCTGTAATTTCAGCTCTTTGAGAAAATGAGGCAAAACGATCACTTAAGCCTAGCAGTTTAAGGCTGCAGTGAGCTGTGATTCCACCACCACACTCCAGCCTGGGCTACAGAGCCAGAATATATATATATATATATAAATATATATGCATTGACAGTAATATATATATATATATATGCATTGACAGTAATACATTAATACATTAAAACCTGAGATCAAGTCTTAAAAGCAAGAGCAAAGTGCATTTCCAGTCTAGTTCAGTGACTATTAGAATTAAAGCCAACTGGCCGGGCGCAGTGGCTCACGCTTGTAATCCCAGCACTTCGGGAGGCCGAGGCGGGCGGATCACGAGGTCAGGAGATCGAGACCACAGTGAAACTCCGTCTCTATTAAAAATACAAAAAATTAGCTGGGCGTGGTGGCTGGTGCCTGTAGTCCCAGCTACTCGGAGAGGCTGAGGCAGGAGAATGGCGTGAACCCGGGAGGTAGAGCTTGCAGTGAGCCGAGATTGTGCCACTGCACTCCAGCCTGGGTGACAGAGCGAGACTCTGTCTCAAAAAAAAAAAAAAAAATATATATATATATATATATATATATATATATAAATTCTAATTTTTATTCTTAAATGACTGTCAAATGTGAAAAAATTCACGTCACGTATATATTATATATATTTACATATGTATGTGTTATATACTATACCCAAAATTGCTATTAGTAGCGGTGGTTTTCATAGGAGTCTATAGCTACTGGAATTTATTTTTCCTTAAAGATATAATATTTCCTTAAAGATATTCTGTTTCTTAATTTATAATAAAGATAATTCTTATGCTTTTATCAACAGCATAAATTAATAGGCTGGGTGCAGTGGCTCACATCTGTAATTTTGGCTCTTTGAGAAAATGAGGCAAAAGGATCACTTAAGCCTAGCAGTTTAAGGCTGCTGTGAGCTGTGATTGCAACACCGCATTCCAGCCTGGGCTACAGAGCCAGAATATATATATATATATATAAATATATATACATTGACAGTAATATATATATATATATATATATATATATGCATTGACAGTAATACATTAATACATTAAAACCTGAGATCAAGTCTTAAAAGCAAGAGCAAAGTGCATTTCCAGTCTAGTTCAGTGACTATTAGAATTAAAGCCAACTGGCGGTACATGATGAGACTCCGCTTGTAATCCAGCACTTTGGGAGGCTGAGGATCCGCGAGGTCAGGAGATCGAGACCACAGTGAAACTCCGTCTCTATTAAAAATACAAAAAAAAAAAAAAAAATTAGCTGGGCGTGGTGGCTGGTGCCTGTAGTCCCAGCTACTCGGAGAGGCTGAGGCAGGAGAATGGCGTGAACCCGGGAGGTAGAGCTTGCAGTGAGCCGAGATTGTGCCACTGCACTCCAGCCTGGGTGACAGAGCGAGACTCTGTCTCAAAAAAAAAAAAAAAAAAAAAGAATTAAAGCCAACTTCAGGCAAAACATTTCCAAAAACATAAGACAAAAAAAAAGAAAAAGGAGAAAAAATATTCCAGACTTTTGAAGACATTTATTAAAATCATAAATTGATGGTATCCTCTTTCCCATCTTTTGATGAGTAAAATATTAAAGTACTCCAAAAATTATCTACAAATTTCGTATTTGAGAGTTCATTTGTTGTAAACTCAGTGGTTCTTGATGAGAGGAAGTTTAAAGTGTGTTTATGGAGATTAGGCAAGGTGTTGAATCAATCATTTCCCCTCTTCTGGTGAAATCTAATCAAGAACCCTAATGGCTATCCCAAACTCCAAGAAATGTACAGCCTTTTCAAAATGAGTGTGATTTTTCAGAGATTCAATCTAAAGAGGTACAAGGAGCCAAGCTCATTCTTCTCTGGGATACACAGAGTGGCTTTGGAACTGGCTGTGAAGATGTCTGAAAGCTACTATCACTATATGGCGAGGCCCTGATCCCTGATCAGACTTTATATTATTACTTCTACAGCAAGTATCAGTGAGACCATAAGTATATTTCTAGGGTGAGAACACAGCTAACAGAGGAGTTCCTGCTACTTTTCCAATCCAAAACAGACTGCCCTACGTTTAATTTTTCAACAAACTGAGCTTGTTTCTATGAAATGATGTCATTTGCTTAATTAGTAAAAATGTTTTTACTCTTATTTTGTTATCCTGTCTTTCTACATACTTGTGAACTACAGTGAAGATTAATTTTACTTGCATCATTTATGTATTCATTAGTTGTTCCTATGTATTCGAAGAACTCAGAAAATAGTTTTCAGATATCTTGCAATTTCATACTTGTTGTATATCTCCTAAATGTAATTCAGAATATTTTATTTTATATGTTTACATAAATGTAATACCCTCTGTTCTAAAGTTGGCACATAAATATATGCACAAGACAGAATATTCTATAATATACAACTTAGGTAATGTGTTGAATAATTTGAGGATAATATTGTTTTTAGAGTATACTAAATGTCTCTTCAGCATTTCTGGGTGAAATCTGATCAAATTTCACAATGTTCAATAAATAAATATTGCTTATTATTTAGAAATTATTTTGCAGTGCTGGCTTGTGATTGAGATTTTTCAAAATACTTTAAAGGAGAAAATTATGACATCAAAATGAAATAATGAGAGTAAAATCTCAGTGAAATACCGTTTCCTAAACCAATCACTTTTTTTTTCTTTTGTACTAAATCAATCTTTCCTAAACCAATCACAATGAGCATTAAGAATGGTTTTCAGAGTATTCAGGACACATTGTCTAATGGTATAAATTGGTCCTAATTTCATACTCTTAAACCTCAAGCTTTTTGGAGTAAAGCCAAAACTCAACAAAATTGAGGTTTCTTTTCTTCTTTTCTTTCTTTTCTTTTCTTTTCTCCTTCCTTCCTTCCTTCCTTCCTTCTTTTTCTTTCTTTTTGTGACAGGTATTGTTTTATTGCCCAGGCTGAAGAGCAGTGGCTCAATCTCAGCTGACTGCAACCTCAGGGTTCAAGCAATTCTTCTGCCCAGTCACCTGAGTGACTGGGATTACAGGCATGTGCCACTACTCCTGGCTGATTTTTGTATTTTTAGTAGAGATGGGGTTTCCCCATATTGGCCGGGCTGGTCTCCAACCTGATCTACCAGACTTGGCATCCCAGAGTGCTGGGATTACAGGTGTAAGCCACCATATCTGGTCTCTCTGAGGTTCATTTTTCTATGCAAAAGAAAAGGGTAGGATGTAGTGCCCTTTAATTTACCTACAGATCTGAGAGCTCTCTTTGTGCCTCAGGTTCTATTTTTGTCTTATGCAAAAATAAAGCCTATTCTACTCTAGACAGAAGTTTATCATTGAGTCACAACCTGAGTCAAATTTTGCTTTGGTCTTTGTTTCTCCAGGGCATAAGATTAATAAGTTTGAATCATACCTTTCCTAATTTCCTTCCTTCAGGAAAATGGTTTCAGGCATCACACAAGCCTTCCAGAAAGAACCCATCTGCCTCTTCTGTCTGAACTAATGTGTAGACCCCATTGCCACAGGCAGCAGCCCCAGCTTCTGTAGGCCCTGTCTCTGCCTTTCCTAGGAAGAAGCCAAAATTCCTACCTGCCGGGAACTGTCACAGCAAGAGGACTACAAAACCAATATTCTTCTGAAGAATCTAGTGTCCATTGCCAGAAAAGCCAGTCTCTGGCAATTCCTGAGCCCTAATGAACAAATGTGTGGGATCCACAGGGAGACAAAGAAGATATTTGAAGAGGTGGAAAAAGAGCCTGATTCATTTGCTGTGCTGGAACTCTCAGGAGCATGGGGCTCACAGACACTGTGAGGGGAAGCTAAGGAGCACTGGGTAAGTCATGGCTCTGAGAGCACTTTGAAAGCTGGAGGATGGCACAGGTAAAGAGATTAGGGGAAGATGAAGAGCATGATGATTAATCTGTTCTGTACTGGATGTCATGCGGTGCCTAGATATCAATGATAAAATAATAAATATAATCTGAGTATACTTTCCTTCCTGGAGCTTACATTTCACTGAGGGAGTGATAAAGTTAATAATCATTGTAATAATTTGACTACTTAATGTAATGTTCAAGGCACTGTAAAGAGCTCAATATCAGAAGAGTTTCTGGCTATCCAAACTACAAGTTAAAAAGTCTTTTCTATAAGAAACCTATTTACCAACACTGGAAATAATAGAATAAAACACGCTAGAATTAGCAAGGCATGGTGTCAGTAGATTCCAATTCTGCTGCAAGATGCCACATTATCTGTAAATTAGCCCTGCCTATGATTTTCCTATTAAACTTGTTTCATTACATGTTGTGGTTCTACAGTCTGAGATCTTCCCAAATCTCTCTCATATCTCATCCCTTGATTTCTTTATCATTGGGAGTCTGAAACCTAAAACGATTTGCTTCTCTGATGTTCACATTCATAGTTCTTTTACAGGAGAAGATTATGAAGCAAATGAGATGTTTGTGGGCAAAAATTCAAGAAAACCAAAGAAATTTAAATGAGGAAAGCAGGAAAACCAACCAGTGGATTGTAAGTATTAGGCCTTTTCCCTCAGATTTAGCCTCAGACAGACATGCTAGAAATGTATCCACTTATCGGGCCGGGCGCGGTGGCTCACGCTTGTAATCCCAGCACTTTGGGAGGCCGAGGCGGGAGGATCACGAGGTCAGGAGATGGAGACCACGGTGAAACCCGTCTCCACTAAAAAAATACAAAAAAAAATTAGCCGGGCGTGGTGGCGGGCGCCTGTAGTCCCAGCTACTCGAGAGGCTGAGGCAGGAGAATGGCGTGAACCCAGGAGGCAGAGCTTGCAGTGAGCCGAGATCGCACCACTGCACTCCAGCCTGGGCGACAGAGCGAGACTCTGTCTCAAAAAAAAAAAAATGAAAAGAAAAGAAATGTATCCACTTATCACTTGAATGGAAATCATCTTGATTAGGATTTGAGGAAGATTTTTCTCATGGCTTCCAATCCTGAGGGTACAATGCAGCATTGATTACTGCTCAGAGAGAGTGGTCAGGCTATGGAGTAGGAAGACCTGGTACTAAAAACTAATTTAAAAACACAGAGATCGTAATACTGCAAAAAATTATTTGTGAATCAACCATAAATTCCAACGGCTCTCATGTAGGCTTTCAGGTATCAATGGATATATATTGAAGAAATGATCAATAATAACCTTTCTTCAGGTGTTTTCAGAAGTCATATAATGAATGAAAGTGGTTTGAGGAAAGAATGAATTTGGCTTACAGTATTATTAAGAAACAATACAAATAAATGAAAGGAAGACAAGAATGATTCATTCCATGGTTCTGTCAAGTGGGAAGACACGAGCTTATGTACTTAGCTTATTGGTAGAATACATGAGTCAGGCTAGGCTCCGTGGTTCATGTCTGTAATCCCAATAATTTGGGAGGATCACTTGAGACCAGGAGTTTAAAACCAGCCTGGCCATCAACATAGTGAGACCCTGATCTTTATTATAAAGAAAAGATGAGGCCGTGAGCGGTGGCTCACGCTTGTAATCCCAGCACTTTGGGAGGCCGAGGCGGGCGGATCACGAGGTCAGGAGATCGAGACCACGGTGAAACCCGTCTCTACTAAAATATAAAAAATTAGCTGAGGCGTGGTGGCGAGGCGCCTGTAGTCCCAGCTACTAGACAGGCTGAGGCAGGAGAATCACCTGAACCCAGGAGGCAGAGCTTGCAGTGAGCGAGATCGCGCCACTGCACTCCAGCCTGGGTGACAGAGCAAGACTCCGTCTCAAAAAAAAAAAAAAAAACAAAAAGATGAAAGAGATAAAGAAAAGAAAATGAGTCAAAGTGAATAGAAGAGGTATAAGTGGAGGAGGATGAATTCAGAGTAAATATGTCATCTAGGAAATCCAGGTCCCTGCAGTGCTAGGTGTAGCTACGGGCAGAGATGACCAGAGCTGAGTAGAGGAAGCTGCGTTCAGTTCCCCATGAGAAGTAAAACATTTAGAGAAACTTACAGAGGATGACAGAAAGATTTTATAGCAACTTAAGAGAGGCAAAAAGACAAAACGGTTCAGAAAAAAAAAAAAAACACCTAAGAAAAATCTATAAGGAGCTGATAAAAATGTGCCATAAACTAGATGTGGAGCTGCTCCAGGAAAGAACCAATAATATGCCTAAAAAATTTTTGTAGTATTTGAAGTTCATACCCTAGAACAAGCTTGTCCTACCCATGGTCCGTGGGCCACATACAGCCAAGGACGGCTTTGAATGTGGTCCAATACAAATTCCTAACCTTTCTTGAAACATGATGAGATTTTTTTTTTTTTGTCATTTTATTAAAGCTCATCAGCTATAGTTAATCTTAGTGTATTTCATGTGTGGACCAAGACAATTCTTTTTCTAATGAGGCCCAGGGAAGCCAAAAGATTGCACACCCCTGGCTCAGATGGTATTATTTATTCAACACCATAGATATGTGTGTGTGGGGGGTATATATATATGTATATGTGTGTATACATATATATGTACCATATATATATAACATATACATCATATATGTATCTCCTGCTTCTAAGAGGGAGGAACTTTTCCAAATAGAAATAACATAGATGAAATGTAATTCTTATCCTAACCATGAACAAGCAAGCTTTTTTGGAATTTTTGAGTGGATGTAATTTTATATTCCCCTTTATCAAACACTGACCTCAGGAAATATTCCCCTCTAATAAGCTTCTTTTGTAGCTTTTTTCTGAAAAACTGGACAAATGTAATGTGGGAGTCAGACAGCATGTGTCACTAAGCTGAGAGCAGTGACATATGCAGGTGACAACTGCATGTGCTGGCAGCATTGTCCAGCAAGGCTTCCTGTCTCTGAGGATGGACCCTCCCTCCTCATCTGGAGCAGCTCCACGTCAGGCATGTGGCACGACTCCCACAGCTCTCTGTACATGTGTTTCATCCTTTCTAAATGTTGGGTCATTCTCACTTGACTGTCTTGTAATTGTTGGAAAAGCTCTTTTGCTTCTCTGTCCAGTGCCTGCAGATGCAGTTGCTTCTCCTCATCCAGAAATAGACGCATCTTTTGATATTGAATATTGATTATCACCTCACTTAATGACACATAGTCCTGCGGAGACATTTGGTTAAAAGGATTACATCTTCTCACTCTCAACAGAAAACTTCAAATAATTATATGCTGGGTGTAATCAAGCAATTTATAAACTTTCTGCCTCACTCTTGCAAGGAGTCTTGAATGTTTGTTATTTCTTTCTGTCCATCTTTTTCAATGTTCCTATTCTCTCTCCCTCTTTAAATCAAAACCTATATAAAGATTTCTAGTTTCTCTTCCTGAGACAGTTCTTCACAGTTCTTACTGAGTCAATTATTTCCTCTATTAATCTCCCTTTTAGGATTTTTCCATGTCTGATTTGCCTAAATGTTAAAAAACATTTAGCCATACACCATATTATGCAGATTGATTTTTCCTTTTACTATATTTTTACTCTATATACTATTTTATATACTATTCTATTTCTTTCCTCTTCCTCACACCCAATCTTGGTGAAATGTCTCATCTCCAGTGTCTGAAAAGGTTTATACCAACCTTCAAATTTGAACTAGAATACATATCATGCCATTTATCCAATAAACTAGAATTAATTTGATTAGCTTGTGGGGGCTTCTCTATTTGCAATTCCTATTATATCAATTATATCACACCCCCTCTCTACTAGAAATGCAAGAAAAAATAGCCAGTGACAAAGCCAGACTCCTTTCAAGATAAATAAATAAATAAACATAAAACTTCTGTTTTGAAGAAACTTAATCATCTATGTTAACACCCACTTACGCCCTGTGAAATGCAATCAATTGGAAGAAAGGGGTGTGGTCTTCAGAGATTTATAAACAGACACTTCAGGAGCCAAGCTCATTATTCTCCAGAGCCCACAGAGTAGCTTTGCAACTGGCCTTGGAGACTTCCAAAAGCTACCAGCACTGCACTGTGAGACTCTCATTCCTGAGCTGAATTCATCCTATTCGACAGCAAGCTTCGGTGAGAACATAGATATATTTCTGAGGTAAGTATACAATTTTCAGAGTAGGAGCTACTGTTAGGTTACAAACCAAAACAAAATTTGGGGACTTTAATGTATCTGCAAACTTGATTATTTTTAGATGAAATGATCTCATTTTCTGAGTTTTAAAAACGGCTCCATTTCTTTTTTAAAATTAATTTAAACATAATCCATAAGTTTATGGATTAAACATGGGCCACCATGTCCAGCTATTTATTTATTTATTTGTTTGTTTATTTATTTTGAGATGGAATCATGCTCTATTGCCAGGCTGGAGTGCAGCGGCTCTCTTGGCTCACTGCAACCTCCGTCTTCCAGATTCAAATGACTCTTCAGCCTCAGCCTCCAGAGTAGCTGGAAATATAGGCGCCCGCCACCATGCCCAGCTAATTTTTTTTTTCTATTTTTTTTGAGACGGAGTCTAGCTCTGTCACCCAGGCTGGAGTGCAGTGCCGCGATCTCGGCTCACTGCAAGCTCCGCCCCCTGAGTTCACGCCATTCTCCTGCCTCAGCCTCCCAGTAGCTGGGACTACAGGCGCCATACAAAGCCGCGGCTAATTTTTGTATTTTTTTTAGTAGAGGCGGGGTTTCGTTATGTTCGCCAGGATTGTCTCCATCTCTTGATCTTGTGGTCCGTCTGCCTTGGCCTCTGAAAGTGTTGGGATTACAGGCGTGAGCCACCGCACCCGGCTGCCCAGCTAATTTTTGTATTTTTTTTTTAGTAGAGACGGGGTTTCGTTATGTTGGCCAGGATGGTCTCCATCTCTTGATCTTGTGATCCATTCACCTCGACTTCTGAAAGTGTTGGGATTACAGGCGTGAGCCACCGCGCTGGGCCTATTTTTCTTAATTTATATATGTATTTTTAGAGACGGGATTATCGAGACATTTTGCCATGTCTCCAGTCTAGAGCTCCTGAGCTCAAAAATCCTGCCTGACTTGGCCTCCCAAAATGCTGGGATTACAAGCTTAAGTCACCTTGCCTGGCCTAGGTTTTTATTTTTATTTCGATTTTAGCAAAACATACATTTAAAATGCTTACTTATTGTCTAGTGCCTAGTTTTTTTTTTTTTTTTTTTTTTTTGGAGACAGAGTCTTGCTCTGCTGCCCAGGCTGGAGTGCAGTGGCGGTGGCACCATCTCAGCTCACTGCAAGCTCCATCTCCCGGGTTCACACAAGTATCCCACCTCAGCCTCCCCAGTAGCTGGGACTACAGGCATCCACCACCACGCGGGGCTAATTTTTTCTGTTTTTTAGTAGATACGGGGTTTCACCATGTTAGCCTGGATGGTCTCCATCTCTTGATCTTGTGATCCATTCACCTCGACTTCTGAAAGTGCTGGGATTACTGGCATGAGCCACCGCGCCCGGCCTCTAGTGCCTATTATTATTGCACGATACTCACTATTTTTCTGACTGTGTGAAAGAGTAGTGATAATGCTTCCATTATCATTATTTTTTGTAAATTTAATTATCTGTCTTTTAAGGATGTTGTAATATTAACCAGTATATCCCCAAATTAACAGGCTGTTCAGGAACAGTAAACATGCCAGAAAGTTTTTGTTGATTGAATTAACATAGCAGCCTAGAAAAACAATGATTTTTGTTTTACCTTGGAGAAGTGCCTTTACCTCGATTTGTCTGTTTTACTTGGAGAGTAAAGGCTAGCTTTTTCTGATTGGGGTCTAAGTATGAGTTCTGCTCTAACATTTTCAAGCAGGCTCCTTCTGGAAAAGTCACGATGGATGGTTGTTACAGTTAAATAAAAAAGTGAGAGTAGAAGAGCTTAGTTAGCTTGCCTTCTCTAAACCAATCACTGGCAATTAAGAGTGTTACTGATTTTCAGACCATTCAAGACTCAACCCTTGAGTTTACAGGTTGATGAAACCTGTGAAGCCCAAGCAATTTTGTGGACACTAACCCCTCAAAAAATCCGACATTCTTCTATGCAAGAAAATAGAGTTTGGAAAGCTGGCCCTGTGTTGATTGGAGAACAGTCACGTTTTCCTACAGAGGTCGATATCTCTTAGTGCCTTGGTTTTCTATTTTTCCTATCTCTGTCGTTGCAAATTAAAGCCTATTCTTCTCTAGAAAGAAAGGATATTATTCAATCACAACCTGATTCAAACTTTGCTTGGACCTTTGTCTCTCCAGGGTAGAAGATTAAATTCTTGTGGTTTTCTTTCCTTAGGAAAATGGACTCAGACTTCTCACATGCCTTCCAGAAGGAACTCACCTGTGTCATCTGCCTGAACTACCTGGTAGACCCTGCCACTATCTGCTGTGGGCACAGCTTCTGTAGGCCCTGTCTCTGCCTTTCCTGGGAAGAAGCCCAAGAGTAGCTTTTAACTGCAGCAACTTTAATATCGCAGCTATTGGAGCTGGAATTACGCGGCTGCGCTGGCACCAGACTTCCTCCAATGGATCCTCGTTAAAAGGATTTAAAGTGGACTCATTCAATTACAGGGCCTCGAAAGAGTCCTGTATTGTTATTACCGTCACTACCTCCCGGGTCGGGAGTGGAGTGGTGCCCAGCCTGCTTCCTTGGATGTGGTAGCCGTTTCTCAGGCTCCTCGAGGTCGAACCTGATTCCGTCACCCGTGGTCCTGCCATGGTGAGCACGGCGATACCATCAGTTGATAGGGCAGGCGATTCGAGATAGATGCGCCGCCACGAAGGCGTCGCGATCGGCCCGAGGTTACATCTAGAGTCACCAAAGCCGCGGCGCTGACGAGGGCGGAGAGGGGCTGACCCGGGTTAGTTTGATCTGATAAATCTGCATCCCCTTGAAGGGTCAGCCGATAGGCATGTATTAGCTCTAGAATTACCACAGTTATCAAGTAGGAGAGGAAGCGAGCGACCAAAGGAACCATAACTGATTTAATGACATTCGCGGAACACTGTACGGCCGTCGTGCCGGAGCATGCATGGCTTATCTTTGAACAAGCATATGCTACTGGCAGGATCAACCAGGTAGGTAAGAAGAGCGCTGGCGAGGCCCGACGCAGCGACGCCGGGGCCTCGAGAGGGGCGGGCCCGGCGCCGGGTGGCGGGCTGGCGAGGCGGAGGGAGGCCCGAGCGAGCAGGGCGGCGCGCGGCGAGGCGGTGGGGGCGGCGGGCGGACGCCCACCCGCCCACCCAGGCACCGCCCACGGGCCACCACCCCAAGACCCTTCCTGCGCCCAGCGTGCGAGGAGGAAGAAGCGGCCGCCGGGCCACCGGCAGCCCATGAGGACGGCGGCGGCCAACCTGCCTTGGCGGAGGCACTGGCCGGGGCGGCGGCAGCG
>JAKGGE010002362.1:0-14137 GCA_023748175.1 Hoolock leuconedys
CAGCAACTTTAATATACGCTATTGGAGCTGGAATTACCGCGGCTGCTGGCACCAGACTTGCCCTCAATGGATCCTCGTTAAAGGATTTAAAGTGGACTCATTCCAATTACAGGGCCTCGAAAGAGTCCTGTATTGTTATTTTCGTCACTACCTCCCGGGTCGGGAGTGGAGTGGTGCCCAGCCTGCTTCCTTGGATGTGGTAGCCGTTTCTCAGGCTCCCTCTCGAGGAATCGAACCCTGATTCCCGTCACCCGTGGTCACCATGGTGACACGGCGACTACCATCGAAGTTGATAGGGCAGGCGATTCGAGATAGATGCGCCGCCACGAAGGCGTCGCGATCGGCCGAGGTTATCTAGAGTCACCAAAGCCGCGGCGCTGACGAGGGCGGAGAGGGGCTGACCGGGTTGGTTTTGATCTGATAAATCTGCATCCCCTTGAAGGGTCAGCCGATAGGCATGTATTAGCTCTAGAATTACCACAGTTATCCAAGTAGGAGAGGAAGCGAGCGACCAAAGGAACCATAACTGATTTAATGAGCCATTCGCAGTTTCACTGTACCGGCCGTGCGTGCCAGACATGCATGGCAATCTTTGAGACAAGCATATGCTACTGGCAGGATCAACCAGGTAGGTAGAGGCGCGGCGAGGCCCCGACGACGACGACGACGACGACGACGACGACGACGACGACGACGACGACGACGACGACGACGACGACGACGACGACGACGACGACGACGACGACGACGACGACGACGACGACGACGACGACGACGACGACGACGACGACGACGACGACGACGACGACGACGACGACGACGACGACGACGACGACGACGACGACGACGACGACGACGACGACGACGACGACGACGACGACGACGACGACGACGACGACGACGACGACGACGACGACGACGACGACGACGACGACGACGACGACGACGACGACGACGACGACGACGACGACGACGACGACGACGACGACGACGACGACGACGACGACGACGACGACGACGACGACGACGACGACGACGACGACGACGACGACGACGACGACGACGACGACGACGACGACGACGACGACGACGACGACGACGACGACGACGACGACGACGACGACGACGACGACGACGACGACGACGACCGAGGCCGAGCCCGGCTCCAGCTGAGCCTGCCAGCGGGGCAGGGTAACGCCAACAGCGAGGAGGAGCCACGACGAAGCCCGGCAGCGCCGCCGGGGCAGGTTATGACGGGGCCAGGGGCCGGCGAGCCACGACCGAGAGGCGAAGCGGCGGCAGAGGCGGAGAAGTCGACCCTCGCGCCACCACTCCTTACGAGCGCTTCTGCTTGGGAGGACCACGGAGCAGCCTTCGGCTCTGCGCCGCCTCTTGATGAGAACCGCTATGAGGAGGAAGGAAGGGAGCCTCTCGGTTTCCTGGCAACGCCGGACAAAGCGCCTGGGAAGAACCCCGTAGCGAACCAGCGAAAGGCACAGGGCAGCAGCAGCGCCGACAATGGAAGACGGAAAACGAAACGCCAGGCCGAGGCGAAGAGGCAACGGAAACATGAAAAGAGCAGCCAGCGGGAAGGACCTACAAAGACCATCAGCGCAGCGACAGCAGCAGGTTTCCCCTGGTATATGTAACCTGAGCAGACGATGATATGACCAACGATCATGGCTTCTATATGAGCGGTCGCGGCCAGCGCCCCCAGGCAGCCCTCCACCCCGCCTGCCCTCACGGGGACGGGGGCCCCAGCCTCCCGGGGCCCCACCACCAGGCGACCACAGCCACACACACCCGACGCCAGCGCCACATCGCCCGGGATCTCTCGTCCATCCTCCGACCCGGTCGCCGGCACCGGTCGCGACTCGGCACGGGAGCGGGCGGAGAGCCGCCTCAACAGCGGAGAGGGGTCGCGCCGGACGGAACGCCGCGCACACCCACCGCTCGCGACACAGCCTCCGAACCGCTAGGACGCCGGGCCCCGGCCCGGCGGGATCCTCCCCCGACTCGGAAGGGGGAGGCGCGGGCCACAGTAGGCGACGAGCCGCGCTCGGCCCCCACCACCGCGGTCGGGGGCCGGCGGAACCCTCGCTCTCCCCCGGAGGAGGGTCCGCTGCAAGCGAGTCCTTCTGACAAGCACTACCATCACACGCACAGAGAGAGGCGGCGGGCCGGGGGATCCGGGACCCCAAGGCACGCCTCTCGGATCGCTAGAGAAGGCTTTCTCACCGAGGGCGGGTCACTGTCCCCACCCGCCAGTCGCCCCTCGTCGGGCCCGCAGAGGCGCTCGGGGACGCGCGGGGACGGGAGGGAGGGGCCTGCGGTAAGAGGAAACGCCTGCGTGCGGCAACCTCGAGCGTTCGCGGTCAGGGCGGGGGGGGGACCCGGCTGGTGCGCATGCGCGCAACCGCCCGAAGGCTCCCCCCCCCACGCCCACCGGCCTCCCTCAACTTCCGAGGCCAAGCACCTCCGAAGCACACCCACACACGGCCGGTCGGTAGCCCCTCGGCGGCCGGCCGGCGCACGCGTCACCGGCCCAAGAGCCCACCGCGATCGCTCACACGGCCCCCGCGCGCACCCGCCAGGGGAAGCAGGGACGGGACAGCGAGGTCGGGCCGGGGTTCCGCGCCCCTCGCCTCCCCAGCGCACCACCCGCAGGCGGGGAGGGAGGGGCCTGCGGTAGAGGAAACGCCTGCGTGCGGCAACCTCGAGCGTTCGCGGTTGGGGCGGGGGAACCCGGCTGGTGCGCATGCGCGCAACCGCCCAGGCTCCCGCGCCACGCGCGGCGCCAAGGGGTGGGGTTGTCACGGCCGCCCCAGGTGGGTCAGAGACGGACCCGGGCCGGCACCTCGGGGAGTCGGGACGCTCGGATGCACGAGAGCAGCAGGCTCACGGGCCCCAGCAGGCAGCTCAAGCAGGGGCAGGGCCGGCTAGCCGGGTCACCAGTGAGCCAGAGCCCACCGCGATCGCTCACACGGCCCCGCGCGCACCCGCCAGGGGAAGCAGGGACGGGACAGCGAGGTCGGGCCGGGGTTCCGCGCCCCTCGCCTCCCCAGCGCACCACCCGCAGGCGGGGAGGGAGGGGCCTGCGGTAGAGGAAACGCCTGCGTGCGGCAACCTCGAGCGTTCGCGGTTGGGGCGGGGGAACCCGGCTGGTGCGCATGCGCGCAACCGCCCAGGCTCCCGCGCCACGCGCGGCGCCAAGGGGTGGGGTTGTCACGGCCGCCCCAGGTGGGTCAGAGACGGACCCGGGCCGGCACCTCGGGGAGTCGGGACGCTCGGATGCACGAGAGCAGCAGGCTCACGGGCCCCAGCAGGCAGCTCAAGCAGGGGCAGGGCCGGCTAGCCGGGTCACCAGTGAGCCAGAGCCCACCGCGATCGCTCACACGGCCCCGCGCGCACCCGCCAGGGGAAGCAGGGACGGGACAGCGAGGTCGGGCCGGGGTTCCGCGCCCCTCGCCTCCCCAGCGCACCACCCGCAGGCGGGGAGGGAGGGGCCTGCGGTAGAGGAAACGCCTGCGTGCGGCAACCTCGAGCGTTCGCGGTTGGGGCGGGGGAACCCGGCTGGTGCGCATGCGCGCAACCGCCCAGGCTCCCGCGCCACGCGCGGCGCCAAGGGGTGGGGTTGTCACGGCCGCCCCAGGTGGGTCAGAGACGGACCCGGGCCGGCACCTCGGGGAGTCGGGACGCTCGGATGCACGAGAGCAGCAGGCTCACGGGCCCCAGCAGGCGGCTCAAGCAGGGGCAGGGCCGGCTAGCCGGGTCACCGGTAGGCCAGAGCCCCGCACGCATCCAGAGGCCCAACCTCTCCAGCGACAGGTCGCCAGAGGACAGCGTGTCAGCAATAACCCGGCGGCCCAAAATGCCGACTCGGGGTGAGAGATATACCTCCCAGGGGCAGGGTAGCCCTCGCCGTCTTCCCCGCCGCCCCAGGTGGGTCAGAGACCCGGACCCGGGCCGGCACCTCGGGGAGTCGGGACGCTCGGATGCACGAGAGCAGCAGGCTCACGGGCCCCAGCAGGCAGCTCAAGCAGGGGCAGGGCCGGCTAGCCGGGTCACCAGTAGGCCAGAGCCCCGCACGCATCCAGAGGCCCAACCTCTCCAGCGACAGGTCGCCAGAGGACAGCGTGTCAGCAATAACCCGGCGGCCCAAAATGCCGACTCGGGGTGAGAGATATACCTCCCAGGGGCAGGGTAGCCCTCGCCGTCTTCCCCGCCGCCCCAGGTGGGTCAGAGACCCGGACCCGGGCCGGCACCTCGGGGAGTCGGGACGCTCGGATGCACGAGAGCAGCAGGCTCACGGGCCCCAGCAGGCGGCTCAAGCAGGGGCAGGGCCGGCTAGCCGGGTCACCGGTAGGCCAGAGCCCCGCACGCATCCAGAGGCCCAACCTCTCCAGCGACAGGTCGCCAGAGGACAGCGTGTCAGCAATAACCCGGCGGCCCAAAATGCCGACTCGGGGTGAGAGATATACCTCCCAGGGGCAGGGTAGCCCTCGCCGTCTTCCCCGCCGCCCCAGGTGGGTCAGAGACCCGGACCCGGGCCGGCACCTCGGGGGAGTCGGGACGCTCGGATGCACGAGAGAGCAGCAGGCTCACGGGCCCCAGCAGGCGGCTCAAGCAGGGGCAGGGCCGGCTAGCCGGGTCACCGGTAGGCCAGAGCCCCGCACGCATCCAGAGGCCCAACCTCTCCAGCGACAGGTCGCCAGAGGACAGCGTGTCAGCAATAACCCGGCGGCCCAAAATGCCGACTCGGGGTGAGAGATATACCTCCCAGGGGCAGGGTAGCCCTCGCCGTCTTCCCCGCCGCCCCAGGTGGGTCAGAGACCCGGACCCGGGCCGGCACCTCGGGGGAGTCGGGACGCTCGGATGCACGAGAGAGCAGCAGGCTCACGGGCCCCAGCAGGCGGCTCAAGCAGGGGCAGGGCCGGCTAGCCGGGTCACCGGTAGGCCAGAGCCCCGCACGCATCCAGAGGCCCAACCTCTCCAGCGACAGGTCGCCAGAGGACAGCGTGTCAGCAATAACCCGGCGGCCCAAAATGCCGACTCGGGGTGAGAGATATACCTCCCCCGGGGGCAGGAGGGCGAGTCACCGACCACGCCGCCGGCCCAGGAAACGCACGACACGGACATCTGTCCCCAAAACGCGTCTCTGCATCGACCGCGACAGAGTCAGAAGACAACTCACGGCGTCTGGGTGTTTGGAGATGCCTCTCGGAGGGAGGGAGGGAGGGAGGGAGGGAGGAGGGAGGGAGGGAGGAGGGAGGGAGGAGGGAGGGAGGAGGGAGGGAGGAGGGAGGGAGGAGGGAGGGAGGGAGGAGGGAGGGAGGGAGGAGGGAGGGAGGGAGGAGGGAGGGAGGGAGGAGGGAGGGAGGGAGGAGGGAGGGAGGGAGGAGGGAGGGAGGAGGGAGGGAGGGAGGAGGGAGGGAGGAGGGAGGGAGGAGGGAGGGAGGGAGGGAGGGAGGAGGGAGGGAGGAGGGAGGGAGGAGGGAGGGAGGAGGGAGGGAGGAGGGAGGGAGGGAGGAGGGAGGGAGGGAGGGAGGGAGGGAGGAGGGAGGGAGGGAGGGAGGGAGGAGGGAGGGAGGAGGGAGGGAGGGAGGAGGGAGGGAGGAGGGAGGGAGGAGGGAGGGAGGAGGGAGGGAGGAGGGAGGGAGGAGGGAGGGAGGGAGGGAGGGAGGAGGGAGGGAGGAGGGAGGGAGGAGGGAGGGAGGGAGGGAGGGAGGGAGGAGGGAGGGAGGAGGGAGGGAGGGAGGGAGGGAGGAGGGAGGGAGGAGGGAGGGAGGGAGGGAGGAGGGAGGGAGGGAGGAGGGAGGGAGGAGGGAGGCAGCATCAATACAAGCACTTACGTTTACATATAAAAGTATAAAACGTCCACATCTGTAAGCGTCGCATTACATACATAGAGATGAAAAAAAAACCTACCCTACGATAAGTAAATAGGCGGTAGCGGTGGCTCACACCTGTAATCCCAGCACGTTGGGAGGCCGAGGTGGGAGGATCACCTGAGGTCAGGAGTTTGAGTCCAGCAGCAACATGGAGAAACCCCGTCTCTACTAAAACTACAAAATTAGCCGGGCATGGTGGCGCAGGCCTGTAATCCCAGCTACTCGGGGGGCTGAGGCAGGAAAATCGCTGGAACCGGAGGTGGATGGTGCGGTGAGACAACATCACGCCATTGCACTCCAGCCGGTGAAGCAAGAGTGAAACTGTCTCAAAAAAAGAAAGAAAGAAAGAAGAAAAGAAAAGAAAAGAAAAGAAAGAAAGAAGAAAGAAGAAGAAAGAAAGAAAGAAAAAAGAAAGAAAGAAAAGAAGAAAGAAAGAAAGAAGAAGAAAGAAGAAGAAGAAGAAGAAAGAAGAAGAAGAAAGAAAGAAGAAGAAAGAAGAAGAAAGAAGAAGAAAGAAGAAGAAAGAAGAAGAAGAAGAAAGAAAGAAGAAGAAGAAGAAAGAAGAAGAAGAAGAAAGAAGAAGAAGAAAGAAGAAAGAAAAGAGAAGAATAAGAAGAATAAGAAAGAAAGAAAGAAAGAAAGAAAAAAGAAAAGAAAAAAGAAAGAAGAAAGAAGAAAGAAAGAGAAAGAGAAGAAGAAGAAGAAAGAAGAAAGAAAGAAAGAAAGAAAGAGAAAGAAAGAAAGAAAGAAGAAAAGAAAGAAAGAAAAAGAAGAAGAAGAAAGAAAGAAAGAGAAAGAAAGAAAGAAAGAAAGAAGAAGAAGAAGAAAGAAGAAAGAAGAAGAAGAAAGAAAGAAAGAAAGAAAGAAGAAAGAAGAAGAAAGAAGAAGAAGAAAGAAGAAGAAGAAGAAAGAAAGAAGAAGAAAAAGAAAGAAAGAAGAAGAAAGAAGAAAGAAGAAAGAAAGAAAGAAGAAGAAAGAAAGAGAAAGAAAGAAAGAAGAAGAAGAAGAAAGAAGAAAGAAGATGAAGAAGAAGAAAGAAGAAGAAGAAAGAAAGAAGAAAGAAAGAAAGAAGAAAGAAGAAGAAGAAGAAGAAAAGAAAGAAGAAAAGAAAGAAAGAAAAGAAAGAAAGAAAGAAGAAAGAAGAAGAAGAAAAGAAAGAAAGAAGAAAGAAAGAAAGAAAGAAAGAAAGAAAAGAAAGAAGAAAGAAAGAAAGAAGAAAGAAGAAGAAGAAAGAAAAGAAGCCTTCCTAGCAGCTGGGATTACAGGCATGTGGCACCACGCCGGGCTAATTTTGTATTTTCAATTGAGACGGGATTTCTCCATGTTTTCAGGCTTGTCTCCAACTCCCGACCTCAGGTGGCCAGCCCAGCTCTGTCTCCCAAAGTGATGGGATTACAGGCATGTGGCACCACGCCGGGCTAATTTTGTATTTTCAATTGAGACGGGATTTCTCCATGTTTTCAGGCTTGTCTCCAACTCCCGACCTCAGGTGACCAGCCCAGCTCTGTCTCCCAAAGTGATGGGATTACAGGCATGTGGCACCACGCCGGGCTAATTTTGTATTTTCAATTGAGACGGGATTTCTCCATGTTTTCAGGCTTGTCTCCAACTCCCGACCTCAGGTGGCCAGCCCAGCTCTGTCTCCCAAAGTGATGGGATTACAGGCATGTGGATCCCTCGATCCAAGCCTTTGGCAACGTGGTGAAACCTCGTCTCTAAAAAAAAACACAAAAACTAACTGGTTTCAAGAGAGAGTCGGCAAGAGACTCTCAGCATTCTCTTCAGCTGCGTGTGTCCCGAGCTCCTGTGGTTTTAGGTGGCCACACGTGGGGAGATTTCCAATGTTTCCAGGCGGTGCGAGCCACAGCCATTCGGGGCATCCGAGGCAGGAGATGGGGTTTCTGACAGCGACTTGAGGGGCCAGGAAGGGCCAGAATCTGCCAAGGCCCATGTTCCAGGGTGGGGCCAGCCGGAACCCAAGGTAGAGGGAGTCCGCCCGTCCGCACAGAGAGCCCCAGCCCTAGGCCCCACTGTGCAGACCGAATCAGAAGGAAGAGAGTCCTTAGGTCCTACATGCCACATCCCTCCACCGAACTTGGGGTGGAAACATGGAAACCCGTGTTTCCAAACGTGAGGTGACTCTCGGTTTACAATGGGTCACAAGGGGCGGGCTCTCCAGAGTCCATGGGATAAAGTCATTTCTTGCTCGGCCTCCCCATCCCCTGGTAACTGTCGCTGGTGACTTTAAATGAGCGGGGCTGGCAGGCCCAGGAGCCTTCTGACGGGGTAGGGGGCGGGGGTGTGCCTCAGGCACTGCAGAAAGGAAGTGGGCCTGAGCCCGGAGGATGACGGTGCTGCAGGAACCCGTCCAGGCAGCTATATGGCAAGCACTAAACCACTATGCTTACCGAGATGCGGTTTTCCTCATAGAGCATGCTTTATGCAGAAGTACTCTCAGAAGAAGCCTCGTTTTTACTGGAGACCTGTTCTTACCGCTCGGGAAAGGCCTACAAAGCATATAGACTCTTGAAAGGACACAGTTGTGCTACACCGCAATGCAAATACCTGCTTGCAAAATGTCGTGTTGATCTCAGCAAGCTTGCAGAAGGGGAACGAATCTTATCCGGTGGGGTGTTTAATAAACAGAAAAGCCATGATGCTATCGTTACCCATATGTTATTGAGTGTGGTGATTCGGCTTGCTTTACTCTCTCATTGTTGGGACACGTATATCGCAAGACAGATCCGCTTGCCAAAGCATCAGAGTGTTACCCAAAGGGCCTTAGTTTAAAGCCTTTCCTCTGGTATCCTTTGAATCATTCTGTGAAATAGGTGAAAAGCGGATCCTGACCAAGCGTTTAAATTCCGTCTTTACAGAACTTTAGCAGCGGTCTGCCCAACCGTTGCACCACACAAAATACCTCGTCATAGTTTATGTCACAGACAGCCTGAGACCCTTCTTACGGAAACACCCCAGGACACAATTGAATTAAGCAGATTGAATTGAGAATCTTCCAATTCAAAGTACTCCTTGAATACAGATTCCCCAGTGTCTTCCATTGATTCAGCTGTCATTTCACCTGATACCGTCGCACTGGGAACAGGAACTTCCATATTATCTACACAGGTTCAAAATAAGCCAAAAGCTGGTCGAAGTTTATCAGGGCGACCAGCAGCTGTTGAATCCACTAACTCCAAGTGTTGGGATTTTGCCATCAGAAACCCCAAGTCCGGAGATGGATCCTATTTACAAAACTACACTAGTATTAGACACCTTCTGTCACTGGCGTGCCATCCACCGTTGCCCCTTCAAAAAAGCCTGTTGCCAGAATCGGCCGAACTGGAGCACAGTCTGTCTTCTCACAGAGTGGACATAGCCGAGAGGTAACTCCAATTCTTGCAAAAACACAAAGTTCTGGTCCACAAACAAGGGCATCACCTCAGGTATCGAGCCCCACTGTGGCATCTCCCTAAATGCACTGCCTCGAAGAAATCCATGACTCTCGACTAGTGACAGCTCCACAACCAAGGAGAATAGGAAAAAAGTTAAAAATGAAGTGTCCACCTAAAATCCCAAACAGAAAAACGAAAAGTAAAACTAACGAAGGAGCAGTAACTCAACCTCACATCAATGGCAGCCTGGAAATGACAAAATTGGACTCTTCCATCATTTCAGAAGGGAAAATATCCGCAATCACACCTCAGATTCAGGCTTTTAATCTACAAAAGCAGCAGCAGAGGCTTGATGAGGCTTCTTCGTGAAAGGGGAAAGGTTATTTAGATTTGTGTTCTTACCACTGCAAACAAGCTATCGATATTTTGAGCCATCTACCTTCTCCCCACTCCGATGCCGGTTGGGTACTGTGCCAAATCGGAAGGGCCTATTTTGAGCTTTCAGAGTCCACGCAGGCTGAAAGAATCTTCTCAGAGGTTAGAAGGATGGAGAATTATAGGGTCGAAGGCATGGAGCTCTGCTCCGCAACACTCTGGCATCCTCAAAAAGATGTTGCTCTTTCAGTTCTGTCAAAGACTTGACAGGCGTGGATAAAATTCGCCAGCCAGAGGCCTGGCGTGCCGCGAGAACTGTTTCCGCTTACAGCGGGGAACCGCGATATGGCAATTAAAGTCTTCCAGAGAGCTATCGAAGTGGATCCAAATCATGCTTAGGCCTCTACTGTATTAGGGCGGGAGTTTGTCTTCACTGTAGAATCGGACAAAGCATTAGCTTGTTTTCGAAATGCTATCAGAGTCCATCCTAGACATTGTAGCATGGTAGCGGCAATGAAGTGTAAAGACAAGCTCTTATTGATGGTGCCGGTACTCGCTAATTTTTCTTGTTAGATAGCTCTTTATTGCCACGAATTTGGTTACAAATACCTAGGGATGGTACATACTGGTCAATAACGTCTAACTGAAATGCTCTCTTACGAAATGTATGTCTTTAACAAACTCTTAAATTAACTCATGATAATAGAATACCAGATCCTTATACTCAACAGTTTCAGTCTTCTACCAAACTTTTGCAGATTCTGTAGTTGCCTTTCGTGTGTGTGTGTTTCTTTAGTTTTGTGACTGGATGTGTTACTTTTTCTTCGAACACCGAAATGGTGATGGGGACAAAAAGTGCTTGGGAAACTGGAAAGGAATAGCATAATCCACTTATCGGATAATAGAAAAAAATATTGCAACAATTCACTAGTTGCTGCTTTTTGACAGTGTTCCAGTTGATGGAGTTACTATTAAGAAGTTAGTGTACCCTTTTATTTAGCAGTATCTCTGTTTTACTGTTTTGTACTTGCGTATCAGTAGACACATCGGAGATTACTGCCTAGGTCATATTGTTATCAACCGAATAAGATATGAAAACGTTTGGTCCTACTTCTGCCTCAACACCATACGTACCGTTGACATCGGTTGTATTTTTCTGGACTGACTTCATAGTTTACACATCAGGTGGCCGGGCGCGGTGGCTCAAGCCTGTCATCCCAGCACCTTGGGAGGCCCAGGCGGGCGGATCACGAGGTCAGGAGATCGAGACCATCCTGGCTAACACGGTGAAACCCCGTCTCTACTAAAAATACAGAAAATTAGCCGGGCGTGTTGGCGGGCGCCTGTAGTCCCAGCTACTCGGGAGGCTGAGGCAGGAGAATGGCGTGAACCCGGGAGGCGGATCCAAATCATGCTTAGGCCTCTACTGTATTAGGGCGGGAGTTTGTCTTCACTGTAGAATCGGACAAAGCATTAGCTTGTTTTGAAATGCTATCAGAGTCCATCCTAGACATTGTAGCATGGTAAGCGGCAATGAAGTGTAAAGACAAGCTCTTATTGATGGTGCCGGTACTCGCTAATTTTTCTTGTTAGATAGCTCTTTATTGCCACGAATTTGGTTACAAATACCTAGGGATGGTACATACTGGTCAATAACGTCTAACTGAAATGCTCTCTTACGAAATGTATGTCTTTAACAAACTCTTAAATTAACTCATGATAATAGAATACCAGATCCTTATACTCAACAGTTTCAGTCTTCTACCAAACTTTTGCAGATTCTGTAGTTGCCTTTCGTGTGTGTGTGTTTCTTTAGTTTTGTGACTGGATGTGTTACTTTTTCTTCGAACACCGAAATGGTGATGGGGACAAAAAGTGCTTGGGAAACTGGAAAGGAATAGCATAATCCACTTATCGGATAATAGAAAAAAATATTGCAACAATTCACTAGTTGCTGCTTTTTGACAGTGTTCCAGTTGATGGAGTTACTATTAAGAAGTTAGTGTACCCTTTTATTTAGCAGTATCTCTGTTTTACTGTTTTGTACTTGCGTATCAGTAGACACATCGGAGATTACTGCCTAGGTCATATTGTTATCAACCGAATAAGATATGAAAACGTTTGGTCCTACTTCTGCCTCAACACCATACGTACCGTTGACATCGGTTGTATTTTTCTGGACTGACTTCATAGTTTACACATCAGGTGGCCGGGCGCGGTGGCTCAAGCCTGTCATCCCAGCACCTTGGGAGGCCCAGGCGGGTCACGAGGTCAGGAGATCGAGACCATCCTGGCTAACACGGTGAAACCCCGTCTCTACTAAAAATACAGAAAATTAGCCGGGCGTGTTGGCGGGCGCCTGTAGTCCCAGCTACTCGGGAGGCTGAGGCAGGAGAATGGCGTGAACCCGGGAGGCGGAGCCAAATCATGCTTAGGCCTCTACTGTATTAGGGCGGGAGTTTGTCTTCACTGTAGAATCGGACAAAGCATTAGCTTGTTTTCGAAATGCTATCAGAGTCCATCCTAGACATTGTAGCATGGTAGCGGCAATGAAGTGTAAAGACAAGCTCTTATTGATGGTGCCGGTACTCGCTAATTTTTCTTGTTAGATAGCTCTTTATTGCCACGAATTTGGTTACAAATACCTAGGGATGGTACATACTGGTCAATAACGTCTAACTGAAATGCTCTCTTACGAAATGTATGTCTTTAACAAACTCTTAAATTAACTCATGATAATAGAATACCAGATCCTTATACTCAACAGTTTCAGTCTTCTACCAAACTTTTGCAGATTCTGTAGTTGCCTTTCGTGTGTGTGTGTTTCTTTAGTTTTGTGACTGGATGTGTTACTTTTTCTTCGAACACCGAAATGGTGATGGGGACAAAAAGTGCTTGGGAAACTGGAAAGGAATAGCATAATCCACTTATCGGATAATAGAAAAAAATATTGCAACAATTCACTAGTTGCTGCTTTTTGACAGTGTTCCAGTTGATGGAGTTACTATTAAGAAGTTAGTGTACCCTTTTATTTAGCAGTATCTCTGTTTTACTGTTTTGTACTTGCGTATCAGTAGACACATCGGAGATTACTGCCTAGGTCATATTGTTATCAACCGAATAAGATATGAAAACGTTTGGTCCTACTTCTGCCTCAACACCATACGTACCGTTGACATCGGTTGTATTTTTCTGGACTGACTTCATAGTTTACACATCAGGTGGCCGGGCGCGGTGGCTCAAGCCTGTCATCCCAGCACCTTGGGAGGCCCAGGCGGATCACGAGGTCAGGAGATCGAGACCATCCTGGCTAACACGGTGAAACCCCGTCTCTACTAAAAATACAGAAAATTAGCCGGGCGTGGTGGAGGGCGCCTGTAGTCCCAGCTACGCGGGAGGCTGAGGCAGGAGAATCGCTTGAACCCGGGAGGTGGAGGCGGCAGTGAGCCGAGATCACCCCATTGCACTCCAGCCTGGGCGACAGAGCGAGACGCCGTCTGGAAAAAAAAAAAAAAAAAAAAAACATAAATAAATACCAAGAGAAACTATAATTCTGAAGTCATAACCCTGTGGTAGTTTTTTTTGTCAGATACGGTTATCTTTGGGGTTAAGTATTACAGCAGTGGAGTTGTATCATTTGATTTGCTTCTAAATCTGAAGCATTCTATTACGAAAACATTTTTTGATTTGTGAATATGTTGTTTAACGGATTATATCTCATTTTGCTGTAGTAGTTACATTGCCTGAAAAATGGCCAAAAACATAGTGCTAGCTATTGCTGACCAATGTAACAATCAACTTGCCAATACTGCCTTCTCTTCCGATAGCTATGTTCTCCGTCATATTTTAAGAACTCAGTTCTTCATGAGACTTGTGTTGTTTTTGATTTTTTTCCCAAGTCTGGTGGATCCTCGTGTTGTTTTCTGTAAATGTGTATTGTCTGTTCGGCTATTTTGCAGAAGTAGCATTCTTAAAAAACTTCACCCTATCAAAAATTGTCTTTAAAGGAGGAATATTCAGATTGGCAAGCTTTTCCTAGGAAGAGTGTAAATGCTGACGTATTTAGGTAGCTCTGAATTCTGAGCCACTATATTTTAACTACAAAATAGGTAGCCTTTCTTTTGTTTTCGCTTTCACTATCATTAGCACGGTGTTTAATACCTCTTCTTCATCTATAACACAACTACAATGATATACGAAGCCACTCAGATAAAGCAGATACGTTGTGCTTTCCAAAAAAAAAAAAAACATAAATAAATACCAAGAGAAAGTATAATTCTGAAGTCATAACCCTGTGGTAGTTTTTTTTGTCAGATCTGATTATCTTTGGGGTTAAGTATTACAGCAGTGGAGTTGTATCATTTGATTTGCTTCTAAATCTGAAGCATTCTATTACGAAAACATTTTTTGATTTGTGAATATGTTGTTTAACGGATTATATCTCATTTTGCTGTAGTAGTTACATTGCCTGAAAAATGG
>JAKGGE010000696.1:0-74873 GCA_023748175.1 Hoolock leuconedys
GAACAGTCTCATTCCAATACAAGCACTCTCACGGAGCGAGAACCTAGCTCATCTAGTCTCTGTAGTATTGATGAAGAACATCTCACAGACATTGAAATAGTTCGCAGAGTTTTTTCTTCTAAAAGAAGTAATGTAAACTTTGTGACAGAGATATTTCGTCAGGTAACATACCTCTCAGTATTTTTAATTTATAAGGAAGGCTTTTATCTTTAATATTAAACATACTGATTTTTAGCTGGGAACAGTGGTGTGTACCTTTAGCTGTAGTTGTTCAGGAGGCTGAGGTGGGAGAATCGCTTGAGCCCAGGAATTTGAGGCCACTTTGGACAACATGGTGAGACCGCATCTCTTAAAAAAAAAAAAGAGAGAAAGAAATTACTGATTATTAGCTATTTAAAATATATTCTTCATGTAGATTTTTTAAGTTTGTACTTAGTTTATATAATTTACATCTAATCCTGTAGTATTTTCTATTCTTTATATATTTTAGTTTGTGATACTTTTAGTGTAATAATTATTTTCCCCTTATACTCCTGTTACCAGAATAATTTCTTAAATTACTCATTATAGATTGAAACTCTTCTATCATTTGGTTAATAAACTATAGTAAAATTATTTTATCTTCCAGTCTGTCATCAGTAAATGGTTTATGATATAAGAAAGGGAGGTTTTTATTGCTTTTACCATCAAGGCTTAGTTTTGTCCTCTAAGGCATTCTGAAGTCAAAGTTGATTAAGACAGATATTTCTTAGGGAAAGTATAGGAAAAAAAGGGAAAATAAAAGAACAAAAAGCTATTTTACATGAAATAGCTAGAAATCCCTAAGTGCATGTCCTCAAATATGTAGAAATTTTGTGGAAAAGAAACCTTATGAAAACTACCATTTGCTCTTGATGGCAAAGGCACTTAACTTTTACAGGTAAACAACATTGAGTTTTGCAGCTGAGGGGGATCATTCAGGTGTCTCAGCAAGTAAGTGGTAGATGTTTGAATAAAATGCCCACATCCTGGTTCCCGTGTCAGTGCTCTTTATTCAGTGCCACACTGCGTTCACATGCCAGGGAGCTCTCTAGGCAAAGCAAATAATCTTGATCTCCCACACATATTTATTGATGTGTAAAACAAAGCATGAGACAGCATTAGCCTTGTCAGCCTAAGTTAAAGAAACAAACTTGTTTTCATTTTTATCTAGTGTTGGCAGTGGTTCCAGCCAGATTTAAAGTTTGTGTTAACAGAATATGTAACAATTGGGAAAGGAAAGCTATTTGACAAATTATGTTGGAATACTCGTGGGGAGTTTTAAAGCTTTGTAGAACTATTCAGGCTCTCCAGTTGTTGAGTCAGTTTAAATAAGTTTATTTTTCTAGGCATTTGCTTCTTGTGTTTGTTTTCAAATTTGTTGACAAAGCTCATCACATCCTCTTATAATTCTTTTAACCTCTGAAGCATTTCATGTTCCTCCTTTTCATTCCCATCAATGCAGTATTTAATTGCCTGGTAATTTTTTAATTTTTTTGTAGAGCAGGGTCTTGCTATGTTGTCCAGGCTGGTCTTGAACTCCTGGCCTCAAGCAATCCTCCTGCCTTGGGCCTCCCAAAGTGCTGGGATTACAGACATGAGCCACTGTGCCTGGCCCTAGCCCTTGTTTGTTTTTCTCTCTTTTTTTTTTTCTTTTTTTTGATGGTGATTCTTGCCAGAGATTTGTCAGTTTTATTAGGCTTTTCTTTCTGTCTTTTTCTATCTTTCCCCCCCAGCCCCCATTCCTTTTCCTTTAGTGGTTATTGTATAAGTTTTAACATGTATACTTCACTTTTCAGGTTCTAAAGTTATTTTTTTACCCTCTTCCTAATCAATACAAGGACCTTAGAACCCTACTAGTCTGATTTTCCCCCCCAACATATATATTATTATCAAGTAATTTAGTTCTATTTTTTGTGTTGGTGTGTATTTGTTATATATTTGCCACTTTATTTTATGATTTCTTCCCTTTCAGATCTTCTATTTAGAATCACTTTCCTCTGCTTGAAGTTAGTCATTTAGAAATTACTTTAGTGGATGTATGTTGGTATCAAACACTTTTAATTTTATGGAGTTTTCCCAACTTTATTGAGGTATACCCGACAAATAAAAATTGTATATATTTAAGGTGTACATTGTGATGTTTTGATATACCTGTACATTGTGGATGATTACTACAATCAATCTGATTAACATAATCATGGCCTTACATAGATAAAATTTCATTTGCTTGTATATGGTAAGAACACTTATGATAAAATCTTCTAGCAAATTTCAAGTGTAAAATACGGGATTATTAACTATAGTCACCATGCTAGATATCTGTTCATCCCACATAACTGAACCTTTGTACATTTTGATCAGCATCTCCCATTTTGCCTACTGCTCAGCCCTTAGTCACTACCATTCTACTCTGTTTTTATAAGTTTGATTTTTTAGATTGCACATTTAAGTGAGATTATACAGTAAATTGTCTTTCTGTGTCTAGCTTATTTCACTTAGAATAATGTCTGCTGGGTTAATCCATGTTGTTGCAAATGGTGGGACTTCCCTCTTTTTGTTTTTTTGAAACAGGATCTCACTCCATTTCCCAGGCTGGGGTACAGCGGTGTGATCACAGCTCACTGCTCAAGTGATACCTATGCCTCAGCCTCCTGAGTAGCTGGGACTACAGGTGCACACCACCATGCCTAGCTAATTTTTAAAAGTTATTTTGTAGAGAGGGGTTCTCACTGTATTGCCCAGGCTGGTCTCTAAGTCCTTGCCTCAAGCCATCCTCTCTCGTCGGCCTCCCAACGTACTGGGATCGAAGGCATGAGCCACTGTGCCTGGCCCTAGGAGTTTCTGCTTTTTTTTTTTTTTTTGAGATGGAGTCTCACGCTGTCACCCAGGCTGGAGTACAGTGGCACTATCTCGGCTCACTGCAAACTCCGCCTCCCGGGTTCAAGTAGTTCTCCTGCCTCAGCCTCCTGGGTAGCTGGGATTACAGGCATGCGCCACCACACCCGGCTAATTTTTGTATTTTTGGTAGAGATGGGGTTTCACCATGTTGATCAGGCTGGTCTCGAACTCCTGACCTCGTGATCTGCCCATCTCAGCCTCCCAAAGTGCTGGGATTGAAGGCGTGAGCCACTGTGCCCGGCCAGATTTTCTGCTTTTTAAAGGCTGGATAATACTGTGTGTGTGTGTGTGTGTGTGTGTGTGTGTATTTCTGGCTCTCTGTTCCATTGCTCTGTATGTCTGTTTTTTATGCTGGTACCATACTGTTTTGATTACTGTTTTGTAATGTATTTTGAAATCAAGACATGTGGGTACCTCCTGCTTTGTTCTCCTTGCTCAAGATTATTCCAGGTCTTTTGTTGTTTCTTCATACAGGAATTAACTGCTGATTTATGAACTTGAATATTCTGGTTTCTTTGACAGTTATTTCTCATTGTAAATTGATACATTATCACTCTGGTTTTATACATCAGTTTTTAGCTATGGCTAATATCAGTCTTTCCTCACAATTCATATTTAGCATGTTGGCAAAATCATATTTTGGAATCTGCAAGGATATAGGTCTCTGGTCTGTAGTAAATTCAAGCCACTAGGATGTAGTCTGACAACTTGTATAATATTTTAGCTCTGGAGGATATTAATTTTTTAAGATTATTAAATTTTATTTTTCATTGTTTTAGATTGACAGCAAAATTGAATGGGAAGTACATACTAATTTTTTAAAGCAGGTTAATTTTTCTGTACTTAGAATTTCTTTGGGATCATTTTAACTATTTTAATGTTTTAAATTTTATTATGAATCTTTTTAAGGAAGGCTGAGCTGTTGCTACAACTGTAAAATAAATATTCTTACAGCAGGCAGTGATGATCAAAATCTTGCCATTTGACCATTAAGCTGCTAGAATATGAGAGTGATAATTTAGGAAAGAGTTGATTAAAGAAAATAACAAATAAAGTAGTTTACTAAGGAATTAATAATAGCAAATAAACAAAAGGATTAACAAAACAACAATAAATATTCTGTTGATATTGCACATTAAATTTTCATCATCATCTTGGGAGCTGACTTTTTTGCTGGTTTCATTCCGATAAAATAAGTTCCATTTGACCACGTGATTATTATTTAATACACCTACTGATAACTCTATAATAGAAAGTGGCAGATTTTAGGTAAAGGGTTTGTGATTTTTAAGATTGATATTAACAGGTAGCGTCATAAAAAAATAAAAAGTAAAAGCAATTTAATTCTTTTTTTTTTTTTGAGATGGAGTCTCGTTCTTGTTGCCCAGGCTGGAGTGCAGTGGTGTGATCTTGTGATCTCAGCTCACCGCAACTTCCGTCTCTCGGGTTCAAGCGATTCTCCTGCCTCAGCCTCCCAAGTAGCTGGTATTACAGGCATGCACCCCACACCCAGCTAATTTTGTATTTTTAGTAGAGATGGGGTTTCTCCATGTTGGTCAGGCTGGTCTTGAACTCCCGCCCTCAGGTGATCTGCCAGCCTTGGCCTCCCAAAGTGCTAGGATTACAGGCATGAGCCACCGCGCCCAGCAGCAATTTAATTCTATTTGCACCTAAAAAGTAAAGTAAAAATATTAACCCATAAACACAAACACACACAAGGAAAAGACTTTGGGTGATGAGATTAAGTGTATTTTTGCTGTTTTATTTTTCCCTGTCTGGATTGTGTAAATTTTTTTTTTTATGAAAATGTGTTCCTGTGATGAGGAAAATATTTTTTTAAGATCCCAGAAAATACCGGAAGAAAAGAATAACTATGAGATTTTTCTTTTAAATTTTGCCTTATTGTTAGACTATAGAACTTGATTATATGTAAAATGAAATATGCCAGCCTTAATTTTTTTCTTTGTATGCTTAGAAAAGGTGAGGTACCTTATTACATGTGATTTTTATTAGTTTGTAGAGGCAAATTTAATTTTTATTTTAAAATCAAAATCTGTTTTAAAAGAAATAGTTCTCAAAAAGACAATGATGACTGGGTGTGGTGGTGTGTGCCTATAGTTCAAGCTACTCAGGAGACAGAGGCAGGAGAATCGCTTGAGGCCAGGAGTTCAGTCTAGCCTGGGTAACATAGTGAGACCCTGTCCCTAAAATAATAAAAAATTTTAAAAACCACAATAATGTAAGTTACAAAAAAGTATAACTTATGAAAAGTCGTATTTACATTGACCTTTGTAAGAGCTCAATTATTTCAGGAAGCAAGGAATATCACCATTCTGAGTAATACAATTTCAACTAATCTTTATTTCTTCTACTTGAAGTCAGTGCCTATCTACCACAAACATTCCTATATCAGTGTGCAGATAATTTGGAGACAACAGGCTTTTTACGACAATGAATTGGTTAACTTTTAAAAGTTGTTTTTTATCTCACATTTTATAATAAGAGAAATATATGTACAGCAGGTCTTTAAGAAACATTGTGTAACTATAATGTTGATGGCAAAAAAAAAATAGATTCCCAGCAGGGGTCACTGTCTGTGTGGAGTTTGCATGTTCTCCCCACGTCTATGTGGGTTTTCTCTAGGTGCTACAGTTTCCTCCCATATCCCAAAACTGTACACATTAGGTGAATTGGTGTGTCTAAATGGTCTCAGTCTGGGTGTTGGGCTGTATGTGATTGCACCCCACAATGGAATGGCATCCTGTCCAGGGCTGGGTTCTTGTCTTGCCCCTGAGCTGCTGGGATACACTGGCCAGCAGTGATCCTGAATTAGAATATTTGGGTAATTAATTGTCTTACTTATTTTTATTAATCTTTCTTAAATGTACATATAGCTCACATTTATTTCAGTGTTTAATATTGTAAGTGTTTTGGTCTCTATTTAGAAGTTTGGTGATTTTTTTTTTTTACTAGAAATATCCCATAGGAACTTAACTTTTATTTGTATCAATTAGCTTATGGCAAAATGAGTTTTGTTATATGTCATTGTTTTGCTTAAAGTTGCAGTTTCCAAGAATCTGTGATGTGATGTGAAAAACATTACTGCATTAGTGGTTTGTGGCAAAGGAAAAAGTATCATTATCTTGATTCTCCTTTTTTTCCCTAGGCATTTTTATTACCAATCTGTGAAGCAGCAGCTATGAGAAAAGTGGTAAAAGTATATCAAGAATGGATCCAACAAGAGGAAAAACCTTTGTTCATGCAAGAGCCTGAAGAAATTGTGATCACTTCTTCAGACCTCCCTTGCATTGAAAATGTCACAGACCATGATATTTCAATGCAAGAAGGAGAAAAAAGAGAAGAGGTGAAGTTATAAGATTTATATATTTTAGTGTTACTCTAATAGATTAAGAGTTTTGCAGAAACAATAATGGGTTAACACAAATATACTTATTAAATGGGAAGATAAAGATATCTTTCAGTATATTTTGCAGCAGTTTAGGTAATATAACAGTAGTCATCTCAGTACCGTATAGCAAAGCCCTGTGATACCACAACTTTTAAAGATTAATATTGAGGTTGTATACTGATTCTTTAAGCCATTGTCTAAATGAAAATTAGGTACTATTATAAAGGTGTAATATTTCAAACTGTGGTACTACATCAAAATGGATTTTAAAATACATACTTTCAGGGGGGTGTTATTACCAAATCACAATTCCTCCTTCCCTGGAGGGAGTAACTATTTAGGAGTGGCTACTCAGCATAAGCCACAGTGTTTGGGCCCCCTCCTTGGAATCTTTTGCACTAGAGCTGATTTCAGAAGTGAAACTTCTTGACTTGGTAAAATAAGTTATTTTGTGATAAGAAAGACTAGAGTTTACTCACAGCAGGGAAAAGATGAGAAAAGAGAGTAGTAGAGGTGGCATTTGAGTCCCTGGGGTTCCATTTATTCCTTTGGTTGTTCAACGTTTGTCACAGGTTAGACTCCAACAGCAGATGCTAAGATGGAGTTAGGAGTGCAGAAAGTTTATTGAAAGTGATTTATCTGTTTTGTCTGATTTGCCTTTCACCATAAAGTTGTCTGCGATTGATACATACCTTGCTAAATCTAGATAGGAATGATTGAGTAATGCGTATTCACTTTAGTGGTTAATCTAACCTCATCAGTGGAATTTAGTCAGGATACTAATGTATGGATGACTAGGCCAATTCTGTAGGGATTTGATGAGCCTGAGCGTGTGTGTATGTGTGTATATACGTGTATATGTATATATACACACATACGTAGAGCACCCTCCCCCCTTCTAAGAAAGGGAAAAATGTAACTGAGAAATATAATTGAAGTAAATAAAATTAACCATATAAATTATGAAATAATATCTACAGTCCTAATTCTTACACACCAATGAAAAATATCAAATTTATTGATATTTTTATGCTGGAAAATAAACCTATGAGTTTAAAAAGAATTTGCTTTCCCTGACTTTGTTAGTCATGATGTGCCATATATAATGAGCCTACCCCACATCATTTACTATTCTTAAATAAGAATGATGGATAATATAAACTATCTACATACATAATTCAAAAACAAACAATGGAAGGAATGAAAGGAGAGAGGAAAGGGTAGATTGGTGATGTTAGGTGTGTTGTGTAACCAGCACTGGCTGCCATTAGAGATGTGGTTTTTCAAAGTGCCAGCGATTCTTGCAAATGGTGTGGTCCAAACCGAAAAGGTACAATGTACTGGTTTACATTTCTGATAAATTCAATATATAAGGGAGTCATTTAAATTTTTGGTGTTACAGTTATAAAGTGGAATTATGTTACAAATTCAGATAATTGTAAATGGGTTTTTAATTTTATTTATTATTATTATTATTTTGAAACAAGGTTTTCCTCTGTCGCTCTGGCTGGAATGCAGTGGCTGAGCTCAGCTCACTGTAACCTCCACCTCCCGGGTTCAAGCCATCATCCAGCCTCAGCCACCTGAGTAGCTTGGACTATAGGCACTCGCCACCACACCTGGCTAATTTTTTTGTATTTTTAATAGAAATAGGGTTTCACCATGTTTCCCAGCTGGTCTTGAACTCCTGAGCTCAAGTGACCTGCCCACCTCAGCCTCCCAAAGTGCTGGGGATGACAGGCGGGAGCCACAGCCCCTGACCTAAATGGGCTTTTAAAATTCTCATAGCATCTGTGAGACATTTGAAAGACATACAGAATACAAGACAGTTTCTTTTTTGTGTGTGTAGGACTGCCATGTGCTGTGTAGGATGCTTAGCATTCTCTGTCCTATTTCGTTAAATTCTAGTGGTATCTTTTATTTATTGTGACAAGAAAACACTCTCACAAATTTCCAAATACCATACAAAGCTTTTGGTTGCCCACATTGAGAACAAGTGTTGGAGGTAGAAACATGAGCAGACATTATTTCTACCTTCACATAACTTCTGGTTTAGCCGGAAGACAAGCATACAAAATAAGTATTATTATAAAACAGTGTTACTGCTATGATCCTAGAGAATGAAAGAGAGAACACCTAACTCTGCTTGGGGAAATCACGGAATGCTTCATGGAAGAGGTAGTATAAGATAAAAGAGCAGGTAGACAAATGGAAAAGGTAACACACAGTGTGAATAGCACCTACAAATGTATGAGAAACCTTGAAAATATTTTTATTTGGCTGCAGCATAGAGTAGATGAGACAGAACGGCAGGAAATATGAGATAGACAGGACTGGATTCTGTTCAGTAACTTGTGTGCCATGTTAGTAGACTTTAATTACATTCTAGAAACTGGAAAGCCTTTGAATAAGAGAGTAGCATGAATAGTTACATACTTCAGAAGGTCATACCAGGCCCAGAATGGAGGATAGATTGTAGGTCAATCTGTAGGCAAGGAGACCAATTAGGAAGGATTAGCAAAGTTTGGAAGTGAGATGATAAGTACCCGATCTAGGACAGTGGTAGTTGCAGTGGAAATATAAGGGAGAGGACAGATATATTAGTGTTTTTGAGGAATGGGGAGGTGTCGCAAGTTTCTTTCTTTTGCAACCAGAGTAGTTGCCATTCACACATGGATGGGAATTTTAAACAGCTCAAGTTTGGTGATGGCTAAGGCAGCTGGAGGGATTGGGTTGGCAGGAATGGGGGGAATCTGATTAATAAACTTATTTTTAAATATCTGAAGTTTGAGATGCTTGTGGGTCATTCAGGAAGAGCTCTTCAGAAGACACTTGATTGCAGGGACATGGAGCTTAAGAGAAAGGCTAGACTAGACCATGGCATGTTTTATTGGCTACTCAGGGCAGGGTTCCAGTACTGTTTCTGGTAATGGCAGAGCTGTTTGTATTGGACTAAACCTCTTGCATATTACAAACCCTATACAAAATATTTTTGTGAAACTTAATCATTTAAAGATATTGGTGAATGACAAGGAAGAAACTGGAGGGACACTTTAAAAAGAGAACTACAGAGTGGCATTTCTGTTTGTGTTTTTTTTTTTTTTTTTTATGTTCAAGAGATCTATGGTACAACATAATGACTATAATAATAATACATTGTATTCTTTAAAATTTCAAATAGATTTTGAGTGTTCTCACCAAAAAAAATTATAAGTACATGAGGTAATGAATATGTTAATTAGCTCAATTTAGCCATTCCACAATGTATATTTCAAAGTATTGTGCTGTACACAATAAATGTATACAATTTTGTCAATTTAAAACTAATTAAATTTTAAGTAATAAAACATAAAACAAAAACAAAAGTCTCAAATCTCATCATCCAAATCATCTAAAACAGGTATGAGAAAGGCGCTGCATATAATCCATTCTGAGGCACACCTTGAAACATGCTATCTGCTCTCAAAAATACAATGGTAAGGCAGATAAAGATGACAGTTCTAAATATTCTCATTCAAAAAGGGAGAAAATGGAAGAAAGAAAAAAAAAAAAGTTGCTATATCCAAGCAATTTTAAAATCCAGCCAGGCAAACACCACTTGGTTTCAAGGTCTAGAAATAAGCTTCTGCAATTATTGGTTCCATCCTCTGGAGTCAGCTCCATGCTCTGGGCTCTGAGTTCTGCCCTTTGAATTAACCTTCTTTTTCATGAAAGATAGCTTCAGAAAGATGTTTACAGCCAAGTCAGCCTGTTTTTTGCCTGTAGAATTTTGGGGATCCAACACCTTCCTTCACTTTATTCTCTCACTGATTCTTTCAGGCCACGCCAGCAGCAATTTTACTGCCATAATATTCTTAAGAACCTTGTAGATCTCCCATGTATGTCATGGGGATTCACTCCATTAAACAAAAAAGGCTCCTCCATAGATATTTCTTGGATAATTCCATCTCTATTTGTGACCTCTGCTGAAACGGTTGAGGGGATCTATGAGTCATATGTTCTTCAAAGAGCCCTCAGTGTAACTGAACACTCTGACCTTTTGATATTTCTGAGGCACTAGCAAAATATTTTCTAGTCACATCCTTGGCTTTCTTTTCAGACTAGGTATTCTTAACAGTGAATATCCTATTTTAACATGTTTTGGAATCTGAATAGGTTGATAATTTCTCAAATATCAAGTTATGAATATGTTTTGCTTAACAATTATTCCCTAAATCTCTCTCTCTCCTCTCACATGTTACTACAATCTGTTTGTGTTTTTTTTTTTTTTTTTATGTTCAAGAGATCTATGGTACAACATAATGACTATAATAATAATACATTGTATTCTTTAAAATTTCAAATAGATTTTGAGTGTTCTCACCAAAAAAAAAAAAAAAAAAAAAAAAAAAAAAAAAAAAAAAAAAAAAAAAAAAAAAAAAAAAAAAAAAAAAAAAAAAAAAAAAAAAAAAAAAAAAAAAAAAAAAAAAAAAAAAAAAAAAAAAAAAAAAAAAAAAAAAAAAAAAAAAAAAAAAAAAAAAAAAAAAAAAAAAAAAAAAAAAAAAAAAAAAAAAAAAAAAAAAAAAAAAAAAAAAAAAAAAAAAAAAAAAGTTGCTATATCAACCAATTTTAAAAATCCAGCCAGGCAAACACCACTTGGTTTCAAGGTCTAGAAATAAGCTTCTGCAATTATTGGTTCCATCCTCTGGAGTCAGCTCCATGCTCTGGGCTCTGAGTTCTGCCCTTTGAATTAACCTTCTTTTTTCATGAAAGATAGCTTCGTAGAAAGATGTTTACAGCCAAGTCAGCCTGTTTTTTGCCTGTAGAATTTTGGGGATCCAACACCTTCCTTCACTTTATTCTCTCACTGATTCTTTCAGGCCACGCCAGCAGCAATTTTACTGCCATAATATTCTTAAGAACCTTGTAGATCTCCCATGTATGTCATGGGGATTCACTCCATTAAACAAAAAAGGCTCCTCCATAGATATTTCTTGGATAATTCCATCTCTATTTGTGACCTCTGCTGAAACGGTTGAGGGGATCTATGAGTCATATGTTCTTCAAGAGCCCTCAGTGTAACTGAACACTCTGACCTTTTGATATTTCTGAGGCACTAGCAAAATATTTTCTAGTCACATCCTTGGCTTTCTTTTCAGACTAGGTATTCTTAACAGTGAATATCCTATTTTAACATGTTTTGGAATCTGAATAGGTTGATAATTTCTCAAATATCAAGTTATGAATATGTTTTTGCTTAACAATTATTCCCTAAATCTCTCTCTCTCCTCTCACATGTTACTACAATCTGTTTGTGTTTTTTTTTTTTTTATGTTCAAGAGATCTATGGTACAACATAATGACTATAATAATAATACATTGTATTCTTTAAAATTTCAAATAGATTTTGAGTGTTCTCACCAAAAAAAATTATAAGTACATGAGGTAATGAATATGTTAATTAGCTCAATTTAGCCATTCCACAATGTATATTTCAAAGTATTGTGCTGTACACAATAAATGTATACAATTTTGTCAATTTAAAACTAATTAAATTTTAAGTAATAAAACATAAAACAAAAACAAAAGTCTCAAATCTCATCATCCAAATCATCTAAAACAGGTATGAGAAAGGCGCTGCATATAATCCATTCTGAGGCACACCTTGAAACATGCTATCTGCTCTCAAAAATACAATGGTAAGGCAGATAAAGATGACAGTTCTAAATATTCTCATTCAAAAAGGGAGAAAATGGAAGAAAGAAAAAAAAAAGTTGCTATATCCAAGCAATTTTAAAATCCAGCCAGGCAAACACCACTTGGTTTCAAGGTCTAGAAATAAGCTTCTGCAATTATTGGTTCCATCCTCTGGAGTCAGCTCCATGCTCTGGGCTCTGAGTTCTGCCCTTTGAATTAACCTTCTTTTCATGAAAGATAGCTTCGTAGAAAGATGTTTACAGCCAAGTCAGCCTGTTTTTTGCCTGTAGAATTTTGGGGATCCAACACCTTCCTTCACTTTATTCTCTCACTGATTCTTTCAGGCCACGCCAGCAGCAATTTTACTGCCATAATATTCTTAAGAACCTTGTAGATCTCCCATGTATGTCATGGGGATTCACTCCATTAAACAAAAAAGGCTCCTCCATAGATATTTCTTGGATAATTCCATCTCTGTTTGTGACCTCTGCTGAAACGGTTGAGGGGATCTATGAGTCATATGTTCTTCAAAGAGCCCTCAGTGTAACTGAACACTCTGACCTTTTGATATTTCTGAGGCACTAGCAAAATATTTTCTAGTCACATCCTTGGCTTTCTTTTCAGACTAGGTATTCTTAACAGTGAATATCCTATTTTAACATGTTTTGGAATCTGAATAGGTTGATAATTTCTCAAATATCAAGTTATGAATATGTTTTGCTTAACAATTATTCCCTAAATCTCTCTCTCTCCTCTCACATGTTACTACAATCTGTTTGTGTTTTTTAACTGAGGGAACTCCCTTGTCTGTAAGACTTGTTACAGCTAAAATGCAAGCAGAAAGCTGTAGTCTCAGTGATTTGAAGTTTCAGTATTCTTTGAATAATGAGAATTTTAGTACTCCTAAGTAGGATAAACATAAACCATTTTCTTTGTCATTTATTTGGATTCTGGCATTTAATTTAGAACAGAATTCATCTTTTTACAAAGCTGTAGGTAATATAATCCCATTCTTGAGTATGTGAGAGTATGAAAGGGAGGTTTATACATTAGACCTATAGAAGAATACTCTCTGGAATGATATAATCTCTGGCTGCTCATTATGGGTTTTGTTGTTGTTTTTTACTTTATATTTTTGTCATTGAGAATCCTTTTTTACAGTGAATATACATTGTTTTTGGATTTGGATAAGACATCATCTATTTTGAGAGAAAGAAACCTGTTTAGCAGTGGGACCTGATAATTTCATTTACCTTTTCAACTTAACTGACTAGTTGCAGCATTCTTATTAATGAAATATTAAAAACTTGGTATTTTGCTTCAGGAAAATGGGACCAATACTGCTGATCATGTTCGAAATTCCAGTTGGGCAAAAAACGGCTCCTACCAAGGTGCTCTTCATAACGCCTCTGAAGAAGCTACAGAACAGAACATACGAGCTGGCACCCAGGCAGTTTTGCAGGTGGGTCACTTTATGGCTATTTTTAAAAATAAAATAATCATTACATATTTCTGTTCAGTATTTCAGTATACAGTGTACTTTTCACAGTATAATAAATTCACCACCTACATTTATCATTATGCCATATTATTTTTATTTTTTCCTTTCATCACTTAATATATTAATAAACATTACATATTATTCTAGATAATTTTAAATGTTATATAAATTATGGTGTACTGTCATCTGCAACTGATTTTTTTTATTAGCCATTCTGTTTATGAGATTTGTTGTTACTATACAGCCATAATTCATTTTAACTATTTTGTGGTATTGTACTTTATTTCACATTTTACTTATTCATTTTTCTGTTGATGGTCTTTTGTTTCCAGTTTTTCACTATTCCAAATAGTACTACAGTGAACTTTTTTTTTTTTTTTTTTGAGATGGAGTTTTAGCTCTTGTTGCCCAGGCTGGAGTGCAATGGCACAATCTTGGCCCACTGCAACCTCTGCCTCCTGGGTTCAAACGATTCTCCTGCCTCAGCCTCCCAAAGTGTTGGGATTATAGGCATGAGCCACTGTGCCTGGCTGTGAACATTCTTTTTTTTTTTTTTAGACGGAGTTTCACTGTTGTTGCCCAGGTTGGAGTGCAATGGCACGATCTCAGCTCACTGCAACCTCTGCCTCCTGGGTTCAAGTGATTCTCCTGCCTCAGCCTCCCAAGAACCTGGGATTACAGGTGCCCACCACCACGCCTGGCTAATTTTTTTGTATTTTCAATAGAGATGGGGTCTCATCATGTTGGCCAGGCTCGTCTCAAACTCCTGACCTCAGCCTCCCAAATTGCTGCGATTATAGGCATGAGCCACCACGCCCAGCTGTGAACATTCTTATATGTGTATTTTTATACGCAGCTGGGAAAATTTCCCTAGGGTATATACCAAAAGTGGAATTACTGAGTTGTAGGATTTGTACATTAATAACTTTACTATTATCGCCCAATTGTTCTCCACTTTGTCAGAATAATTTACATTCCCTCTAGTAGTGTTTGGGAGTTCTCATTTCCTTATGTTCTCCCTATTACTTGTACTGTCAATATATACATTGTTTTTGGATTTGGATAAGACATCATCTATTTTGAGAGAAAGAAACCTGTTTAGCAGTGGGACCTGATAATTTCATTTACCTTTTCAACTTAACTGACTAGTTGCAGCATTCTTATTAATGAAATATTAAAAACTTGGTATTTTGCTTCAGGAAAATGGGACCAATACTGCTGATCATGTTCGAAATTCCAGTTGGGCAAAAAACGGCTCCTACCAAGGTGCTCTTCATAACGCCTCTGAAGAAGCTACAGAACAGAACATACGAGCTGGCACCCAGGCAGTTTTGCAGGTGGGTCACTTTATGGCTATTTTTAAAAATAAAATAATCATTACATATTTCTGTTCAGTATTTCAGTATACGGTGTACTTTTCACAGTATAATAAATTCACCACCTACATTTATCATTATGCCATATTATTTTTATTTATTTATTTATTTATTTATTTATTTATTTATTTATTTATTTATTTATTTATTTATTTATTTATTTATTTATTTATTTATTTATTTATTTATTTATTTATTTATTTATTTATTTATTTATTTATTTATTTATTTATTTATTTATTTATTTATTTATTTATTTATTTATTTATTTATTTATTTATTTATTTATTTATTTATTTATTTATTTATTTATTTATTTATTTATTTATTTATTTATTTATTTATTTATTTATTTATTTATTTATTTATTTATTTATTTATTTATTTATTTATTTATTTATTTATTTATTTATTTATTTATTTATTTATTTATTTATTTATTTATTTATTTATTTATTTATTTATTTATTTATTTATTTATTTATTTATTTATTTATTTATTTATTTATTTATTTATTTATTTATTTATTTATTTATTTATTTATTTATTTATTTATTTATTTATTTATTTATTTATTTATTTATTTATTTATTTATTTATTTATTTATTTATTTATTTATTTATTTATTTATTTATTTATTTATTTATTTATTTATTTATTTATTTATTTATTTATTTATTTATTTATTTATTTATTTATTTATTTATTTATTTATTTATTTATTTATTTATTTATTTATTTATTTATTTATTTATTTATTTATTTATTTATTTATTTATTTATTTATTTATTTATTTATTTATTTATTTATTTATTTATTTATTTATTTATTTATTTATTTATTTATTTATTTATTTATTTATTTATTTATTTATTTATTTATTTATTTATTTATTTATTTATTTATTTATTTATTTATTTATTTATTTATTTATTTTTTTTTTTTGTATTTTAGTAGAGATGGGTTTTTGCCATGTTGGCCAGGCTGGTCTTAAACTCCTGATCTCAAGTCATCTGCCTGCCTCAGCCTCCCAAAGTGTTGGGATTATAGGCATGAGCCACTGTGCCTGGCCAATCATTCACTTTTTAAATCAAACTGTCCTTGTCAAGGCCACATGTGACCTCTACATTGTTAAATCAGATGTACATTTTTTCAGTCCTAATCCTGCTTGATTTATCAGAAGCATATACAGAGTAGATCATTCCTTCCCCATTGTAATGCTTCTTTGCTTGGCCTCCAGAATAGCATATCCTCCTGTTTCTTCTCACTTCATTGTCCACTTCTTAAAGCAGATTCTTTCACTGATTTTTCTGTAAAGCCCTGACCTTTTCATGTTTTATGGTACCAACCCTCAATTAAATTACCTACATAACTAAACCCACAACAACCTATAAAGATAAAGTCTCCTCCATAGCCATAAAATATCTCAACCTCAACCCTCAATAAATGTTGGCCTTGGCCTTTAGGTACTGGGTGGTACAGACGTTGTACCACAGGGTGTGCAGGGTGGGTGCGGGTTTGGCAGGTTGTGGCACTGTGTCTCCGTTGTTTATACAAGATGGTTGTTCCACTCCTGGTAGTGTTTGGTTCTCATTTCCTTATGTTCTCCCTATTACTTGTACTGTCAGATTTTAATTTTTTGCTGGTCCTTTGTATGTGAAATATTGTCTCATTTTTAAAAAAATGTTTGTTTTTCCATTTTAGTTTGCTTTTCCTTCATCAGTACTGAATTTGAGCATCTATTCTTATCTATGAATTCATATGCTTTTCCATTATTTTGGGTGTTGGTCTTTCTCTTAACGGTTTGTAGGAGTTCATTATATTCATTCACTTTTTTTTTTTTTTTTTTTTTTGAGGTGGAGCCTCGGTCTGTCACCCAGGCTAGAGTGCAGTGGCACAATCTCAGCTCACTGCAACCTCTGCCTCCCAGGTTCAACCAGTTCTCCTGCCTCAGCCTCCCAAAGTGTTGGGATTATAGGCATGAGCCACTGTGCCTGGCCAATCATTCACTTTTTTTTTTTTTTTTTTTTTTTTTTTTTTTTTTTTTTTTTTTTTTTTTTTTTTTTTTTTTTGAGGTGGAGCCTCGGTCTGTCACCCAGGCTAGAGTGCAGTGGCACAATCTCAGCTCACTGCAACCTCTGCCTCCTGGGTTCAAGTGATTCTCCTGCCTCAGCCTCCCAAAGTGTTGGGATTATAGGCATGAGCCACTGTGCCTGGCCAATCATTCACTTTTTTTTTTTTTTTTTTTTTTTTTTTTTTTTTTTTTTTTTTTTTTTTTTTTTTTTTTTTATTATTCCATGGATTATTGGGGTACCAGTGGTATTTGGTTACATGAGTAAGTTTCTAATTAGTCTCCCTGCTTCTGCCCTGCCCACCTGTCACTCTGCTCTGGCCAGAGGGATCCTGTAAAATGTAAGTCAGATTATGTCATTTTTCTGCTCAGAATCCTCCAGTGGCTTTCCATTATCACTAGGCAGCAATGCAGAAGTCTTTATAATGGTCTATAAGGCCATCATTGCTCCTCAGAGTGTGGTCCATAGACTAGGGCTGGCCCACAGCATAACTGCAAAACAGAGTAAAACTTTAGAAATGAAATAATTTAATACCTCTTGATTCTGTTAAAAAGTTTGCATTTGAATTTCGTCTTAATCTTTTTTCATTTCCTTATTTCTATTCATTTTTCCCCCACTTGATAGTCTTTATTTTTATTTTTATTATTCCATGGATTATTGGGGTACCAGTGGTATTTGGTTACATGAGTAAGTTTCTAATTAGTCTCCCTGCTTCTGCCCTGCCCACCTGTCACTCTGCTCTGGCCAGAGGGATCCTGTAAAATGTAAGTCAGATTATGTCATTTTTCTGCTCAGAATCCTCCAGTGGCTTTCCATTATCACTAGGCAGCAATGCAGAAGTCTTTATAATGGTCTATAAGGCCATCATTGCTCCTCAGAGTGTGGTCCATAGACTAGGGCTGGCCCACAGCATAACTGCAAAACAGAGTAAAACTTTAGAAATGAAATAATTTAATACCTCTTGATTCTGTTAAAAAGTTTGCATTTGAATTTTGTCTTAATCTTTTTTCATTTCCTTTTTTCTATTCATTTTTCCCCCACTTGATAGTCTTTATTTTTATTTTTATTATTCCATGGATTATTGGGGTACCAGTGGTATTTGGTTACATGAGTAAGTTTCTAATTAGTCTCCCTGCTTCTGCCCTGCCCACCTGTCACTCTGCTCTGGCCAGAGGGATCCTGTAAAATGTAAGTCAGATTATGTCATTTTTCTGCTCAGAATCCTCCAGTGGCTTTCCATTATCACTAGGCAGCAATGCAGAAGTCTTTATAATGGTCTATAAGGCCATCATTGCTCCTCAGAGTGTGGTCCATAGACTAGGGCTGGCCCACAGCATAACTGCAAAACAGAGTAAAACTTTAGAAATGAAATAATTTAATACCTCTTGATTCTGTTAAAAAGTTTGCATTTGAATTTTGTCTTAATCTTTTTTCATTTCCTTTTTTCTATTCATTTTTCCCCCACTTGATAGTCTTTATTTTTATTTTTTATTATTCCATGGATTATTGGGGTACCAGTGGTATTTGGTTACATGAGTAAGTTCTTTAGTGGTGATATGAGATTTTGGTGCACCTAACACCTGAGCAGTATACACTGCACCCTTTTTGCAGTCTTTTATCCCTTGCCCCCCTACCACCCTTCCCACAAGTCCCCAAAGTCCATTGTATCATTCTTATGCTTTTGTGTCCTTATAGCTTAGCTCCCACATATCAGGGAGAACATACGATGTTTGGTTTTCTATTCCTGAGTTACTTCACTTAGAATAATAGTCTCCAGTCTCATCCAGGTTGCTGCAAATGCCGTTAATTCATTCCTTTTTATGGCTGAGTAGTATTCCATTGTCTATATATACCACAGTTTCTTTATCCACTCATTGATTTATGGGTATTTGGGTTGGTACCACAATTTGCAATTGCGAGTTGTGCTGCTATAAACGTGTGTGCAAAATGTCTTTTTCATATAATGACTTGTTTTCCTCTGGGTAGATACCCAGTAGTGGGATTGCTGGATTAAAATGGCAGTTCTACTTTTAGGTCTTTAAAGAATCTCCACACTGTTTTCCATAGTGGCTGTACTAGTTTACATTCCCACCAGCAATGTAAAAGTGTTCCCTGATGACCACATCCATGCCAGCATCTAGTGTTTTTTGATTTTTTTTTTTATTATGGCCATTCTTGCAGGAGTCAGGTGGTATCGCATTGTGGTTTTGATTTGCATTTCCCTGATCATTAATGATTTTGAGCATTTTTCACATGTTTGTTGGCCATTTGCATATCTTTTGAGAATTGTCTGTTCATGTCCTTAGCCCACTTTTTTATGGGATCGTTTGTTTTTTTTCTTACCAATTTGTTTGAATTCATTGTAGATTCTGGGTATTAGTCCTTTGTCAGATGTCTAGATTGTGATGATTTTCCCCTACTCTGTGAGTTTTCTCTTCACTCTGCTGACTATTCCTTTTGCTGTATAAAAGCTCTTTAGTTTAATTAAGTCCCAGTTGTTTATCTTTGTTTTTATAGTGCTTTTGGGTTCTTGGTCATGAAATCCTTGCCTAAGCCAATGTCTAGAGGGGTTTTTCCAATGTTATCTTCTAGAATTTTTATAGTTTCAGGTCTTAGATTTAAGTCCTTAATCCATCTTGAGTTGATTTTTGTATAAGATTAGAGATGAGGATCCAGTTTCGTTCTGCTACATGTGGCTAACCTATCATCCCAGCAGCATTTATTGAAAAAGGTGTCCTTTCCCCACTTTATGTTTTTGTTTGCTTTGTCGAAGATCAGTTGGCTGTAAGTATTTGGGTTTATTTCTGGGTTCTCTATTCTGTTCCATGGGTCTCTGTGCCTATTTTTATACCAGTACCATGCTGTTTTGGTGACCATGGCCTTACAGTATAGTTTGAAATCAGGTAGTGTGATACCTCCAGATTTGTTCTTTTTGCTTAGTCTTGCTTTGGCTATGTGGGTCCTTTTTCGTTTCCATATGAATTTTAGAATTGTTTTTTCTAATTCTATGAAGACTTATGGTGGCATTTTGATAGAGATTGCGTTGAATTTGTAGATCACTTTTGGCAGTATGGTCATTTTTACAATATTGATTTTACCCATCCATGAGCATGGGATGTGTTTGCATTTGTTTGTGTCATCTGTGATTTCTTTCAGCAGTGTTTCGTAGTTTTCCTTGTAGAGGTCTTTCACCTCCTTGGTTAGGTATGTTCCTAAGTATTTTATTTATTTATTTATTTTTTTGCAGCTATAATAAAAGGGGTTGAGTTCTTGATTTGATTCTCTGCTTGGTTGCTGTTGGTGTATCTCCTGTTTTGTTTCTTAATGAGCTTATTTGGATTTTCTCTCTTCTTTTCTTGGTTAATCTTTCTAATGGTCTATCAATTTTATTTATCTTTTCAAAGAACTAGCTTTTTGTTTCATTTATCTTTTGTATTTTGTTTGTTGTTTTAATTTAGTTCTGCTCTGATCTTGGTTATTTCCTTTCTTCTGCTGGGTTTGGGTTTGGTTTGTTCTTGTTTCTCTAGTTCCTTGAGGTATGACCTTAGACTGTCAGTTTGTGCTCTTTCAGTCTTTTTGATGTAGCTTTTTAAGGCTATGAACTTTCCCCTTAGTACCACCTTTGCTGTATCACAGAGATTTTGATAGATTGTGTCATTATTGTCATTCAGTTCGGAGAATTTTTTTGTTTGTTTGCTTGTTTGTTTGTTTTTGAGACAGAGTTTCACTCTTGTTGCCCAGGCTGGAGTGCAATAGTGCGATCTCAACTCACTGCAAACTCCACCTTCCGGGTTCAAGCGATTCTCCTGCTTCAGCCTCCTGAGTAGCTGGGATTACAGGCATGCACCACCACGCCTGGCTAATTTTGTATTTTTAGTAGAGACAGGGTTTCTCCATGTTGATCAAGCTGGTTTCGAACTCCCACCCTCAGGTGATCCGCCCACCTCAGCCTCCCAAAGCGCTGGGATCACAAGCATAAGCCACTGTGCCCAGCCAGAAGAATTTTTAAATTTCCATCTTGATTTTGTTTTTGACCCAATGCTCATTCAGGAGCAGGTTATTTAATTTCCATATATTTGCATGGTTTTGAAGGTTCTTTTTGGAGTTGATTTCCAGTTTTATTCCATTGTGGTCTAAGAGAGTGCTTTGATATAATTTCAATTTTTTTAAATTTATTAAGGCTCATTTTGTGGTTTATCATATGGCCTATCTTGGAGAAAGTTCCATGCACTGTTGAATAGACTGTGTATTCTGCAGTTGTTGGATGAAATGTTCTGTATATATCTGTTAAGTCCATTTGTTCCAAGGTATGGTTTAAATCCATTGTTTCTTTGTTGTCGTTCTGTCTTGATGACCTGTCTAGTGCTGTCAGTGGAGAATTGAAGTCCCCCGCTAGTATTGTGTTGCTGTCTATCTCATTTCTTAGGTCTATTAATAATTGTTTTATAAATTTGGGAGCTGCAGTGTTAGGTGCATATATGTTTAGGATTGTGATATTTTCCTGTTGGACAAGGCCTTTTACCATTATCTAACGTCCCTCTTTGTCTCTTTTAACTGCTGTTGCTTTGAAGTTTGTTTTGTCTGATACAAGAATTGCTACCCCTGTTGGCTTTTGGTGTCTCTCATCTTCGGAGTCTCTTGAAAGCAGCAGGTAGTTGGTTGGTGAGTTCTTATCCATTCTACAGTTCTCCATCTTTTAAGTGGAGCATTTACACAATTTACATTCAATGTTAGTATTGAGATGTGAGGTACCATTCCATTCATAGTGCTATTTGTTGCCTGTGTACCTTGGTTTTTTTGTTTTTTTTTTTTTTTTTTTTTTTTTTTTTGTTTTATAGGTCCTGTGTGATTTATGCTTTAAAAAGGTTCTGTTTTGATATGTTTCTAGGATGGTTTCAAGATTTAAAGCAACTTTTATCAGTTCTTTTAGTGGTGGTTTGGTATTGGCAAATTCTCTCAGCATTTGTTTATCTGAAAAAGACTGTATCTTTCCTTCATATATGATGCTTAGTTTTGCTAGATACAAAATTCTTGGCTGATAATTGTTTTGTTTGAGGAGGCTGAGGATAAGGCTCCAATCCCTTCTAGCCTATAAAGTTTCTGCTGAAAAATCTGTTAATCTGACAGGTTTTCCTTTGTGGGTTACCTAGTAGTTTTGTCTCACAGCTTTTAAGAGTCTTTCCTTCATCTTAACTTTAGATAACCTGATGACAGTGTGCCTAGGTGATGATCTTTTTGCAATGAATTTCCCAGGTGTTCTTTGTGCTTCTTGTATTTAGATGTGTGGGTCTCTGGCAAGGCCAGGGAAGCTTTCCTTGATTATTCCCCCAAACGTGTTTTCCAACTTTTAGATTTCTCTTCTTCCTCAGGAACACCATTTATTCTTAGATTTGGTTGTTTAACATAATCCCAGACTTCTTGGAGGCTTTGTTCATATTTTCTTATTCTTTTTTCTTTGTCTTTATTGTGTTGGGTTAATTTGAAGACCATGTCTTCAAGCTCTGAATTTCTTTCTTTCTTCTTGTTCAATTTTATTGCTGAGACTTTCCAGAGCATTTTGCATTTCTATAAGTATGTCCAGTGTTTCCTGAATTTTTGATTGCTTTTTCTTTAAGCTATTTATTTCCTTGAATATTTCTCCCTTCACTTCTTGTGTGGTTTTCTGGATTTCCTTGTACTGGGCTTTGCCTTTCTCTGGTGCGTTCCTGATTAGCTTAATAACTAACCTCCTGAATTCTTTTTCAGGTAAATCAGGGATTTATTCCTGGTTTGGATCCATTGCTCGTGAGCTAATGTGATTCTTGGGGGTGTTAAAGAGCCTTGTTTTGTCATATCACCAGAGTTGGTTTTCTGGTTCCTTCTCATTTCGGTAGGCTCTGTCAGAAGGAAGGTCTAAGGCTGAAGGCTGTTGTTAAGATTCTTTTGTCCCATAGAGTGTTCTTCTGATGTAGTACTCTCCCCCTTTTCCTATGGATGTGGCTTCCTGTGAGCTGAACCACAGTGATTGTTGTCTCTCTTCTGTGTCTAGCCACCCAGCAAGTCTACCTGGCTCCAGGCTGGTACTGGAGTTTGTCTGCACAGAGTCATGTGATGTGAACTGTCTATGGTTCTCTCAGCCATGGATACCAGCAACTGTTCTAGTGGAGGTGGCAGCAGGTGAAATGAACTCTGTGAGATTTCTTAGCTTTGGTGGTTTAATTCTCTGTTTTTGTGCTGGTTGGCCTCTTGCCGGGAGGTGGCACATTCCAGAGAGCATCAGCTGTGGTAGGGTAGTATGGAAAAGAACTGGCAGTGGACGGGGCCCTAGGTCTTCCAAGAGCATATGTCCTTTGTCTTCAGTTACCAGGGTGAGTAGGGAAGGCCCATCAGGTGGGGGCAGGGCTAGGTGTGTCTGAGCTCAGACTCTCCTTGGGTGGGTCTTGCTACAGCTGCTGTGAGGGATGGGGGTGAGGTTCCCAGGTCAATGGAGTGTGTACCTGTGAGGATTATGGCTGCCTCTGCTGAGTTATGCAGGTTGTCAGGGGAAGTGAGGCGCCTCTGCCCGGCCACCCATCGCCTGGGAGGTGAGGCGCCTCTGCCCGGCCACCCATCGCCTGGGAGGTGAGGCGCCTCTGCCCGGCCACCCATCGCCTGGGAGGTGAGGCGCCTCTGCCCGGCCGCCCATCGCCTGGGAGGTGAGGCGCCTCTGCCCGGCCACCCATCGCCTGGGAGGTGAGGCGCCTCTGCCCGGCCGCCCGTCCGGGAAGTGAGGCGCCTCTGCCCGGCCGCCCATCGCCTGGGAAGTGAGGCGCCTCTGCCCGGCCACCCATCGCCTGGGAAGTGAGGCGCCTCTGCCCGGCCACCCATCGCCTGGGAAGTGAGGCGCCTCTGCCCGGCCACCCATCGCCTGGGAAGTGAGGCGCCTCTGCCCGGCCGCCCATCGCCTGGGAAGTGAGGCGCCTCTGCCCGGCCGCCCATCGCCTGGGAAGTGAGGCGCCTCTGCCCGGCCACCCATCGCCTGGGAAGTGAGGCGCCTCTGCCCGGCCACCCATCGCCTGGGAAGTGAGGCGCCTCTGCCCGGCCACCCATCGCCTGGGAAGTGAGGCGCCTCTGCCCGGCCGCCCATCGCCTGGGAAGTGAGGCGCCTCTGCCCGGCCACCCATCGCCTGGGAAGTGAGGCGCCTCTGCCCGGCCACCCATCGCCTGGGAAGTGAGGCGCCTCTGCCCGGCCACCCATCGCCTGGGAAGTGAGGCGCCTCTGCCCGGCGTCTTCTACTTTCTAGTTTACTTCACTCTGTGCTCCTTGCTGTTCCTCAAGCATGTTAGGCAGGCTGTCACCTCTGGTCCTTTGAACTTGATTTTCCTCTTTTTCTGAAATACTATTCTCCTAGACAGGAACATAGCCCATTTGTCTTTTCCTTTTCAGTTTGCTGATACTTATTCTCTACCACCCACTCTTCCTTTTATGCTTACTGGGCCCCTCAGATCCATGGGATGAGAGTGAGCACCCTTGTCTTATTCTTGGCTTTTTGTGGTATTTCTCAAGTTCTGTTACTATGTATATACTTTTTTTTATACTTTTTGATAAATGCTCTTTTTTATTTTAATGAATGTTTGCTTTTTTCTTAGTTTGCTAAAAATTGTTTTCAGTCATAAGTGTTGAACGCTTTTTCTGCATACATAGTGATAATCATAGTTTTTTCCATTTCGATATTTTGATGGGATATAGTAATAGATTTTTCTAATGGAATCTTTTGTCACCAAAACAGATATACAAACCTAAAAATAAATAAGAAAAAGAGGATAAAATGTTTTGAACAACTCATTCAGAAAATTCTTCCTGATTTAGGTGTCATCTTTTATCCTAAACTATGTGTATTTATTTTTTTTTTTCAATTTATTATAGCAATAGAGTTACTAAAGCTTCTCAGTTTAGAAGTACTGTGTTTTAGGCCAGGTACAGTGGCTCACGCCTGTAATCTCAGCAATTTGGGAAGCCAAGGTGGGCAGATCACTTGAGGCCAGGAGTTTGAGACCACCCTGGCCAATATAGCGAAACCCTACCTCTAGTAAAAATAAAATGTTTATCATAAAATTCAAACAAAGAAAAGTTTAAAAAGAAAAAGCTCAAAGGTTCACTCTAGAGATAGTAGTGATGTTTGTCCTTTGGTGAATATCTAGCTCATCAAATATATTTCTTCTTGAACCTGCAAATGAAATAAAAATCTTCTGGATGAGCACACAGATATGTGTAAGCATTCTTAACATTTATCGGTACATGGTTGTACAAGTATCAATGGACAAAAGACTTGGTAAAAAAAAAAAAAAAAAAAAGAAATACTATTGTTTGCACTTGGTTACCTACTATTAACTTTATATTTGTCTAGGTAAACAGAAAAATAGGTAGGTTTAATGAGTTTACGTTTTAGTTATCAAGCTTGTAGAATTAACCCACAGTGTGATCAGTGTCTGTTTCTGTTTGAATAAGAAATTTGCCATTGAAATTCCTTTGTGAATAGCTAATGATTTCTTTTGTCTTAGGTGTTTATTATAAACTCATCAAATATATTTCTTCTTGAACCTGCAAATGAAATAAAAAATCTTCTGGATGAGCACACAGATATGTGTAAACGCATTCTTAACATTTATCGGTACATGGTTGTACAAGTATCAATGGACAAAAAGACTTGGTAAAAAAATTTTTATCCTTTATGTCTATGTGTTTTTATTGTGTACACAGGTATAGTAATTTTTAGAGAAATAGTGTCTGTGAAGAGGGTTTGTTTACAGTATTATAGGGGCTCCTATTATTGAATAAATATAAAATTAATCATAGTGACAATAGTTCCTTTCACCTTATCTGAAACTTTGTTCAGACTTCCACAAGACCCCTTGGACTGTCTTTCCTGAAGTTAGCATATAATGGCCTCATCCTCCTCAACCCCTAAGGAAAGAATACATGCATACAAATGTATATGAGTAAATGAAGTTTACTTGTGTGTGAATGAGTTAATGAATAAGTTGATGATTGACTGAATATGTGAATGCCTGAATCCTTTGTCTGGCATTCAGAGCTGTATACCGTCAGGCCCTGCCTACTTTTCCTGTCTGAAGTCTAACCTCCAGCTTGCAGGATAAGATCCTGCTTCCCAGCTTTTATCAAGTTGCTCTTGCCTGGGCACCTTCTGAACTTTCCTTTAGAGTGTCTAATTCTGCTGTTTTTCCTGTTGTCACCATAACTGTCCCTTAGATTCACCTTCCTGTTTCTACATATCCTTACTTAAATTTTTTTCTTCACTTGTTTCCATTCTATATTTGTACTTCTGTATAGTTCTTGTGAAAACTGTCTCGATCCCTAAAATACTTGTATAAATATCTGTTTACCACCATAGAACTGAGAACCCCTAGAAGGTATTTACTGGTTGTCTTATTTTTATATTTCCTACATTTCTTAGTATAGTACATTATATATCATTGGTGCTCTATAAATAGCTGTCTAATTGATTGGAAAAATAGACCTTTTGGGGAGATGGGAAAGCGGTTCTGCAGTTTTTGTAAAAATGAAATGTTTATCATAAAATTCAAACAAAGAAAAGTTTAAAAAAGAAAAAAGCTCAAAGGTTCACTCTAGAGATAGTAGTGATGTTTGTCCTTTGGTGAATATCTAGCTCATCAAACCATACACACAGTTATATAGTATTATACCATATATGTATATGCCATAATTTTCTTAACCAGTCCTGTACTGATGGACATGTAGTTATTTCTCTTTGTTTTGGGGCAAAGAGAGGGCAATGAACATTCTTATATATATTTCATTTTCCTCTACGTGTGGCAAAACATAGATTAGGCATATGCTTTGACTAAGTACTCCTAATTTTTTTTAAGAGAGAAGACTACTTAGTCAAAGCATATGCCTAATTTATGTATAAAATGGCTGTATATTTTGAAAAGATTCTTTACTAACAGTATTAATAGAATGGCATGTAGAAGTGTAGTTATTATTATTAACAAATCTGGTACACTTATTTGTGCCACATAGCTTTCTAAGCACTTTACACATATTTTCTTACTTAATTCTTACAGCACCCTATGATACAGATAATACTGGGAAGTTAAGTAACTTGTCCTTGTTCACACAGCTGTTGAGCAGTGGACAGAGATTTGAACTATGGTTTTTCTGACTTCAGAGCCCAAGTTATTATTAGCCAGTAACTACATTGGACAATTCTTTTGTTAGTCATTTTTTTTCTTTCTGTATACTTTGAATCATTGATGAGCCAGATTATAGTGACTGACTTGCTATGTAGAAAACAATTTTAGAATTTTTTTCTTAATTTTTAAACTTCCCTTGAAGTAATAGCATTTTGGGAAGTTTTTCATATATTTTACATTGAATTTTTATATAGAGAGAGACGGTTTCGCCATGTTGCCCAGGCTTCTTTGTGATCTACTAATTAAGATGTCATGTAATTTCTGAAATTGAGATTGGTATGATTCTCAATATGTAGTTATCACCATATTATAAAGATGGATTTGATTGATTTGATATAGTTATTCTCCATATTATAAAGATGGATTTGATTGATTTGATATAGTTATTCTCCATATTATAAAGATGGATTTGATTGATTTGATATAGTTATTCTCCATATTATAAAGATGGATTTGATTGATTTGATATAGTTATTCTCCATATTATAAAGATGGATTTGATTGATTTGATATAGTTATTCTCCATATTATAAAGATGGATTTGATTGATTTGATATAGTTATTCTCCATATTATAAAGATGGATTTGATTGATTTGATATAGTTATTCTCCATATTATAAAGATGGATTTGATTGATTTGATATAGTTATTCTCCATATTATAAAGATGGATTTGATTGGATTCCATCTGGGTAGAACTATATTGGGTAGATGAGTGTTCTTCAGATAGCTCCTTAAGGTTGCTACTTGATTTGTGGTTGCGGAGACGGGAGCATTCTCCACATTATCACTTCCAGTTCCTCAGCTTTTGAATAGGTTTTTATTTGATGAGAGGATATTGTGGCCGATAAATGATTTTAAATGATTGATGTAGATACATAAAATGGAATTTTAATTTTTAATATTTAAGGAACTCTAAACATTTGAAATTGTCTTTCAAAGATGTTTGATATTTGAGTTTTTATAAGAAGTATATATTTGAAAGTTAACTATTAACCAAATGCAAACATATGCAAGAAGGAAACATTAATCAGTCTTTTTTATTTCATGTAGCTAAGCTAGAAGCATAAGGTTACAAATGTGGCACCTTTGATTTTTATTCCGTGAATAAATGCATGCATTTGTTTGCTAATACGTCCAGGATATTTTTAATGTAGTGATAGTTTTCTGTTTGATTCTACTCTGACTTCTCAGAAGAACCATGACATCTAGATCTAGGATCTGTTGCTGCCCCTGCCACATTTCTCACAGTGACTGTTCCACGTATCACTATGCGTGGAATGGACTTGCAAAATAACCAGAGGAGAGGAGGCTGTGATAGAGAATTGGGCTGATACACCCAACTGAAAGTCCCTTGTTAGCCTCTTTTTCATATGTGGTTGAATCAAGTTTTGAAATATCAGTGTAAATAAGGTAGTTTTATGGTTTTAATAATAAGCATCTAAGAGAAAGAGGCAAGGTAAGGATAATAATAGAATTGGTTTAACTTGCAGTGCAGACAAAAAAAATTAAAGATTAAAAAACTGCATAATGCAAAGAGTGGAAAGAAACAACAGAGTAATGGCCCTTGATTAATTATCAAGCTCACTGCAGACTCAAACTCCTAGGCTCAAGTGATCTGCCCCCCTCAGCCTCCTGAGTAGCTGAGACTATCTATAGGCATGTGCCACCACACCCAGCTAATTTTTTTTTTTTGAGAGACAAGTCTTGCTGTGTTGCCCAGGCTTCTTTGTGATCTACTAATTAAGATGTCATGTAATTTCTGAAATTGAGATTGGTATGATTCTCAATATGTAGTTATCACCATATTATAAAGATGGATTTGATTGATTTGATATAGTTATTCTCCATATTATAAAGATGGATTTGATTGGATTCCATCTGGGTAGAACTATATTGGGTAGATGAGTGTTCTTCAGATAGCTCCTTAAGGTTGCTACTTGATTTGTGGTTGCGGAGACGGGAGCATTCTCCACATTATCACTTCCAGTTCCTCAGCTTTTGAATAGGTTTTTATTTGATGAGAGGATATTGTGGCCGATAAATGATTTTAAATGATTGATGTAGATACATAAAATGGAATTTTAATTTTTAATATTTAAGGAACTCTAAACATTTGAAATTGTCTTTCAAAGATGTTTGATATTTGAGTTTTTATAAGAAGTATATATTTGAAAGTTAACTATTAACCAAATGCAAACATATGCAAGAAGGAAACATTAATCAGTCTTTTTATTTTAAGGGAACAGATGCTGCTTGTGTTGCTGAGAGTCACGGAATCTGTACTGAAGATGCCATCACAAGCTTTTCTACAGTTCCAAGGGAAAAAAAATATGACCTTGGCAGGTCGACTTGCAGGACCACTTTTCCAGGCAATAAAAATAAATAAATAGATGAATAGCTGGATAGATATGGGTTTTTTTGTTTTGTTTTGTTTTGTTTTGTTGTTGTTTGTTTGTTTTTTAAAATTCATTGAACCCTGAACTTGTTACCAGGAAAAAAATGTTTTAAATTAGAGATTATTTCTTATTTATTAAGGGATCTTTTGTAGAGCTAACTTAAAAGTTGCTCATCTAAATAAGCTATTTGCCATACATACAACCTAGTATAAGAGTGGAGGTAATATCAGATCTGTGAAGAAACAGGCTAATGATATTTATTTTATCTGTTGTGTAGTATACATAATATATGGTTGCAAAAACCTGGCAGTGTTTTAGGGATAATGACCTGACTGCTTTATGAGTTTCCATATCTCTGGGACTGCTAGGAAAAACTGTCTTTTTATGTTATTCTGTAATAATGAAAAAGTAATAAATAATTAAGATTGATTCTTATCATGCTTTTTTTAAAATAAGACTTTATTATCCTCCCTTCTCAATTGGTGGTAGTTTGATTACACAGGAATTCTATATTGTGTTTTTTAAATCTGAGGATAGAGTGCTGACTTTAAATGTATTATGGATTCTTTGAAAAATAGAGAACAATTTTTTTTAAGATGATACATGAAATACAAATACATGATTCTTAATGTCAAAGGCAAAAGCTGTCTTAGATCTAATTCTTGGCCATGAGTGTAGCCATTTAAATTGGTTGGAGTTTTTTTTCATATATTAGCCATTTACCTAAAATTATATGCTAGTGTTGAACAGTCTTTTAAAACCAGCTACACATATCATCTAAACTCCTCTTAACTTCATTAGCCATTTTTTGTTTTTTCATTCAGGTTTCTCCATTGTTAGAGCTAACCCGATGGTGGGAGCTACAGGAAGATAAAATTTTATCTTGCTATGTGAAACAACTTTTTTTGTAGTCTGAGTATTAAAGTAGTCTTTTTTTTTTGTATTAAATTAAAGATAGATTGGGAGGTCAGTAGTTACTACAGTTCTGTACCTAAACTCTGTTAATTTTCATCTTTACATTTCAGGTATAAATTTATGTGAATTCCTTTCTAAATGTTGTAGAATTAAGCTTTTGAGAATCTTTATTTTATGACTGTTTCTTCAATCAGAGGACATACCTTTAGTAGAAATCCACAAAATCTCAGGGGGTACTTACTGGCTAATCCATTTCTGTCCTTCTATGAATTTTTTTATCCGGTGATCAGATTTATTACAGAATGCTTTTAATTTGTTGTGTTTAAAAAAATTTAATTTCAACCTTTAGTTTACGTATACATTTTCAAAACTACATTTCATTAAGTTAAATATGTCTCTAGTATGTTGTTTCTTTATATTATTAAAAAACATTTTCGAGTTGTAGTTAGTGGTTTCCATCCTTAATTTGGGAATGTAGGTTTTGGCTTTTTAGTTCAGTAACTCAACATTTTCAGCACTTAAAAGTATGGAGACTATTTTTTAAATAGCATTTATTTAACATTAATGTAATGCAGCATAAGAGACAGTTATAAATTTAGGGAGATTTCTTTTTAGTTTAGATTGCTGGGTGTTGGGAGTTGGCAGTTGCTGAAATGAAATTTATAGTAGATTCTAATGATTGCATGAATTGCTTTTACAAGTGTTATCTGTTTAAAAAAGCATGCGATTTTAAATGTTGCTTGTTTTTAAGTAATTTTTTTAAGAATTGAATATCTGATTTTGAAGTCACACACTAAACACATTTTATTGTTATTTCTGATATTTGTCTTTATAGACCCTTATAGTTGCCTGGATCAAAGCAAACCTAAATGTGTACATCTCCCGAGAACTTTGGGATGACTTACTGTCAGTATTGTCATCGTTGACCTATTGGGAAGAGTTGGCCACTGAGTGGTCACTGACTATGGAGACGTTAACTAAAGTTTTAGCTAGGAATTTATATAGTTTGGATCTCAGTGATTTACCACTGGATAAGCTGAGTGAACAGAAACAAAAAAAGCACAAAGGGAAAGGTAAGAATTGTTCATAGAGATGCTCTATATAAATTTGTTTAAATAACTGAGTCAGGGAAAACCATTCCAGGGAGAGGGGTGAGGGTGAAATAAGTAGAATCTTAAATACTTTATTTTTAAGAATTAAACAAAATGAAAATGTATAAAATACCGTTCCTTTTTATCATAAGCAATTTTTTCTTAGAACTGAGAAGGTGGTTTAATGTTACTCTATTTAAAATGTATACAATAATTATTTTAAAAATTGTTTTTGAAAGCACTTACTTAGTTTTAACTAAAAGCAAACATCCCCTAGACATGAAATATGTATCTGTCTAATGTTAAAAGGGAGTGGGGCAGTAGCGTAATGATTATATCATTAATATATGTTTTTAAAATCCTCAGTTTGTTAGGATTTTGCTTTTTTTTTTTTTCTGAGACAGGGCCTCACTCTGTTTCCTAGGCTAGAGTATAGTAGCACGGTCATGGCTCACTGCAGCCTCGACCTCCCAGGCTCAAGGGATCCCTGCCCTCAGCTTCCCAAGTAGCTGGGACTACAGGCCACCATGCTCAGCTAAATTTTTTTGTTTGTATTTCTTATAGAGACATGGTTTCACCATGTTGCCCAGGCTAGTCTCGAACTCCTGGGCTCAAACGATCTGCCCACCTCCACCTCCCAAAGTGCTGGGATTACAGGTGTGAGCTACTACTCCCAGCCAGTATTTTGCATTGTTAAACATTAGTTGCTAGCTAGAGTTTACATCTAAGTCACATTTCATACTTTTGTCCAGGGTATTATGTGCTCAAACTACTTTTTCCTGGACTATGTTTCCCAAGTGGCTATTATTGGCAGATTAGAGATTTAGTAATCATCACCACAGGATGGGTTTTGTTTAGCACATTTCCTGTCTTTTTTTTCTTGTCTAAATGTTTCATTTTTATTCCAAAGCAAGTGGGTGGCAGAGAATTTCTAATAGCTTATTGCTAATGGTGTAATTTTAAAATTCTGCATCAGTTTTGGAATATGATTTATACATAAAGTGAAGCTCATGAAAGCCTTACAGTACACAGCATTTTATCTTATTACTTTATAATTTATGTGAGCAAACCTAAGACTCTGAGGCAAGGTAGCACACATAACTTGAAGATATTATTGATCAAGTAACAGTATATTGAGATTGAAAATCTACATTTCTAGGAGTTGGACATGAATTTCAGAAAGTTTCAGTTGACAAGTCATTTTCTAGAGGATGGAGTCGTGATCAGCCTGGCCAAGCCCCAATGAGACAGAGGAGTGCAACAACCACTGGTTCTCCAGGAACCGAAAAGGCAAGGAGTATAGTACGGCAAAAGACTGTCGGTATGTACTCTTGAAAATCATGAGAATGGTACAGGGCACCACATTTATAGTCTTTGGTAACAATTTATATCAATATATCATTTTTCTTACCGGTTGATTATTGTCGTGAAATGAAAAACTACTATAGCAAAGCCTTTTTTCCAGAAGTACTCAGTCTAGTGATATGCTATGTTATCCCTTTATGCTATTAAGATTTATTGGACATTATTTTTATGTGGTTTATTTTACTGTAGAGAGCCCTAATTTTAAAATGTTATTTTACAGAACTGAAGAAGTAGAACTGTGATTCACTTTACAGAACTCAAGCATTAACTGATATAGTTTCGTTAAAGGAATTTACTCACAAATGTGGAAAATTAGGGTAGCTAATTTCCTGTGCTACAATTATATAGTAGATTAGTTTCACAAACTTCCAACAAGAATCTCATTTGCTCTGCTGGCAGACAGCTGAGGCCAACATGGAGTCTGTTACTGAGTTTCTTGCTGCTTTTAACAAAAATGGAAGAAAGTTCTATAACCTGGGAAATAGCAACAAAGGAACAATGTTGGAAACAATTTCTGGGCATAAAATCGCACGGCGTACTGTGGAATTAGCTACCATCTCATTTCTTTTTCTCAGAGGTTTATAAACTTGGCTGAATTATAGTAGAAAGAGTACTGCAATGAGAAACAAGGAGGGCTTTTTCCTAATCTCTTTTCTACTCTCTTTGATCACTAAATAGGTAGGTAACCTTGGACAGTCTACCAAACGTTTCTAGGCTTTTTTTAAAAGAGAGATCTCGCTCTGTTGCCTTTGTTGGATCATAGCTCACTGCAGCCCTGGACTCCTGGGCTCAAAGTGATCCTACCTCAGCCTCCCCTGAGCCTCTTGAGTAGCTAGGACTACAGGCGCATGCCACCATGCCAGGCTAACTTTATTTTTCATAGAGACAGGGTCTTGCTGTGTTGCCCAGGCTGGTCTTCAGTTCCTGGCCTTAAGCAGTCCTCCCACTTTGGCCTCCCAAAGTGCTGAGATCACAGGTGTGAGCCATGGCACCCAGCCTTTTCTAGGCTTTTTAAGTACTTCATCTATGTAGTGGGAATGATAATACTGCTCATTCCTGAAACAAAATTGCCTGAAGTTATTCCAAGGTTTACAATCAATGCTTCTATGAAAAGAGAATTTTCCTTGGGAGTGTATCTGTATTTAATGGTAATCAGTGAAAAACACTATTAATTTTAAAGAAATTTAAAGCCATTATTGTAAGGATACATCTTGTATAAAAAAATTAGGTTCTAAAGTGTTAAGAATATGGTTTGAAAGGAAGAAACAACTAGAAAGAAAATAAGAGATTAAAGATTTTAAAAGAATTAAAATACATGGTTAATGTAAAATCCTTTAAAAGGATCACATATTTAGAATTGTCTTATGCTTTTAAAATAAGCATAGAATTACATTAATCATATATTCCAAGCTAGAAGAATAAGACAAGATATAAGGAAAAGAGTTATTGTAGTATTAAAATGAATATAATGGGAATTTTACTATAAAATTACTTTTTGGAATCCTAAGGAAAATGATTATATTTGAAATGCCTTCCTTCACTTTATATTAATGTCACAATTACAGAAAATATTTGTGTATTAAGAAGAAATTGTTGGCCAGGTGCAGTGGCTTACGCCTGTAATCCCAGCACTTTGGGGGGCCGAGGTGGGCAGATCACAAGGTCAGGAGTTCGAGACCAGCCTGACCAACATGCTGAAACCCTGTGTGTACTAAAAATACAAAAAAAATTAGCCGGGCCTGGTGGCATGTGCCTGTAATCCCAGCTGCTCAGGAGGCTGAGGCAGGAGAATCGCTTGAACCCGGGAGGCAGAGGTTGCAGTGGGCAGAGATCAAGCCTGGAGCGACAGAGGGAGTGACAGAGGGAGACTCCGTCTCAAAAAAAAAAAAAAAGAAATTGTTCTTTGAAGTGTAAATTTTTATTTTATTTAAATCTAATCTTTTTTTAAAAGCACATTTTTTTCTGATTATAGAAGTAATTTATGCTTAGTGTGGAAAGTTACATTTAGAGAAGCATAAAGACCCATTAGCTGTCTAATGAGAAGTAATCATTGTTAACATGTTGGCATGTATCTTTGTAGTCTTTTACATAGCATGTAATGAGTAAAATATTCATGCTGACTTCATAGCTCATGGTGATTACTTTCTAGTTGTACTAACATCAAAATAGTTTTGTCTGAACTGAACAAGCCTATCAAAGTTAAAGCCTTAAAAATTTGTTAAGAAAGGTACCTGCATGAAGTTATAAAAAGGGGCAGCAGATTAAATTAGGATGTTCTTTGGGCATATTTTTAAAAATTTTTAACATTACTTTTTTTTCTTTCTGAGACAGTCACCCAAGCTAGAGTGCAGAGATGCAATCTCAGCTCACTGCAACCTCTGCCTCCCGGGTTCAAGTGATTCTCCTGACTCAGCCTCCAGTAGCTGGGATTACAGGCACATGCCACCACACCCAGCTAATTTTGTATTTTTAATAGAGATGGGATTTCACCATGTTGGCCAGGCTGGTCTTGAGCTTCTGACCTCAAGTGATCCACCCACCTTGGCCTCCCAAAGTGCTGGGTTTAACATTAATTTTTCCAGCCTGGGCAACATGGTGAAACTCTGTCTCTACCAAAAAAATACAAAAAAATTAGCTGGGTGTGGTAGCGCATGCCCGTAGTGCCAGCTACTTGGTGGACTGAGGTGGGAAGATCTCTTGAGCCCAGGAGGTTGAAGTGGGCAGAGATCAAGCCTGGGCGACAGAGGGAGACTCCGTCTCAAAAAAAAAAAAAGAAATTGTTCTTTGAAGTGTAAATTTTTATTTTATTTAAATCTAATCTTTTTTTAAAAGCACATTTTTTTCTGATTATAGAAGTAATTTATGCTTAGTGTGGAAAGTTACATTTAGAGAAGCATAAAGACCCATTAGCTGTCTAATGAGAAGTAATCATTGTTAACATGTTGGCATGTATCTTTGTAGTCTTTTACATAGCATGTAATGAGTAAAATATTCATGCTGACTTCATAGCTCATGGTGATTACTTTCTAGTTGTACTAACATCAAAATAGTTTTGTCTGAACTGAACAAGCCTATCAAAGTTAAAGCCTTAAAAATTTGTTAAGAAAGGTACCTGCATGAAGTTATAAAAAGGGGCAGCAGATTAAATTAGGATGTTCTTTGGGCATATTTTTAAAAATTTTTAACATTACTTTTTTTTCTTTCTGAGACAGTCACCCAAGCTAGAGTGCAGAGATGCAATCTCAGCTCACTGCAACCTCCACTTCTGGGTTCAAGCAATTCTCCTGCCTCAGCCTCCCAAGCAGCTGGGACTACAGACACATGCCACCACGCCTGGCTAATTTTTGTATTTTTAGTGGAGATGGAGTTTCACCATGTTGGCCAGGCTGGTCTCGAACTTCTGACTTTAGGTGATCCGCCCACCTCGGCCTCCCAAAGTACTGGGATTACAGGTGTGAGCCTCTGCGCCCAGCCTTTATGTTTTTCGTGAACATACGTGGTTAAAAATTTAGATTGTGATTAAGTGTTGTTAGAAATCCAGGTTAAAATTTGAAATTTCAGCAGTGATATCTGGAAAAACATCGAGACTATACTTAACTTAGTACACGTGCTCTCAAATATCCTTATTTCCCTAAAGGTTGTTCTCAGTTATTATTTTACACATGATATCTATAATTAATACTAATAACACAGGTTAAAATATTATCTCAATTATTTAACGACTTTTGATAATAACAAAATACATATTCCACATATTTTTGACCAGTTTGTTTTCTCTATGAAACGTGTGTTTATTAACTTATTATTATCAGATGTCACCCTTATCTTTCTGATTTCTGGGATTTAATTCTAGCAGGTATTGTTTAGTATATTTTATTAATTCGTATTATATTGTTCACATTTTCAGTATGATTTTATTATTATTTGCAATATTTACTGAATTTTAAACTATTTCTAATATTTTTTATTTTCATGAGATGTAATTTCAATATAAGTAATAATGCATAGATCTGCAATGTACCAGGCCGGGCGCGGTGGCTCACGCCTGTAATCCCAGCACTTTGGGAGGCTGAGGCGGGTGGATCACGAGGTCAGGAGATCGAGACCATCCTGGCTAACATGGTGAAACCCCGTCTCTACTAAAAAATACAAAAAAAAAAAAAAAAAAAAAAAAGAAGATCTGCAATGTACCATTACAGGATTTCTGGCAAATGTAAACACACTTGTCCCAACAGCCAAGGTTGGATGTACAGGAGTCCCATCCCCCCAGCACAAGCGACAAGCGACCTTCTCTGTGCTTCCAGTCAGCTCCCACATTTAACACAATGTTTTGATTTCTGCCACTGTAGATTCACTGTTCATGTTTTGATTTTCATATAAATGGATTCAAACATTATAGACCCCTTTTCTGGTAAGGGGCTACTTTTGTTATTTTTGACGTTTATTTATGCTACTTCATATGTAAAATTGCATCTGTATATTGTCATTTATTCACTTAACAGACTGCCTCTGATATAAAATCTCAAAGTTTTGATATATATGGAGAAAGAGAGAGGGAGAAAGAGAGAGAGAGAGAAAATTTTATACTTGAGTCAGTCCATTTAGCAATAAATGACAGTAAGCTGATCCATTTCCCTCTCAATGCACTTTGAATTTGTTTCTGGTTTATTAACATCATAAGCAAAGCTGCTGCAAATATTTTTTGTTTTTCTATTTACCTTTTCTCATTTTTATTGAGAAAATATGTGGAAATATGCATTTCTTCATCATAAAAGTAAACTTAATTTGTTCAGCTTTGTGGAACAATAATTGACAATAAAATTGTATATATTTGAGGTGAACCACTTGATATTTTGGTATAAATTGTGAAATTTTCACTATGACCAAGGAGTTAGCATGTCTGTTACCTTACAGTTACCATTTTCTTCCTTTAATTTATTATGTGTCTGTCTGATGAGAGCACCTGAGATCTATCCCTTTACCAGAGATCAAGTTTGCAATACAGTGTTGATAGCTATAGTCCCATTGCTTTACATTAGACCTCCAGAACCCATTCAACCTGCACGACTGAAACTTTATGCCCTTGACAAGAATCACTCTATTTCCACTCCTCCCAGCCCTGGGAACCACTTTTCTACTCTCTGCTTCTAAGAATTTGAATATTTTAGATTCCCCATATAAATGAGATAATGCAGCATTTGTCTTTCTGTGTCTGGTTTATTCCACTTAGCATAATGTTCTCCAGGCCCATCTATGTTGTTGGAAATGTTATAATTTCCTTATTTTTAGAGGTCACATAATATTCCATTGTATGTGTATACATTTCCTTTATACACCCATTTACCTATGGTCACTAACTTTCAAAAAAATTCTAGGCCATTACGAATAATCTTGTAATAAACATATTTTTTACTTACTGATTTTATTTCCTTTGAATACACAGGCAGAAGTGGGATCATCAGATCACATAATAGTTTTACTTTTAATTTACAAAATAACTTTTACTACCACTCCACTAAATAGTTCCCTTTTCACCAGCTGTCAGCATTTTGTTATCTTTTGTGTCTGTGATAATAGTCATGGTAACTAATGTGAGGTGATATCTCATTGTGGTTTTGATTTGGATTCCCCTGATGATTAGCAATGTGGAGCACCTTTCCATATCCTGCTGGCCATGCATATGTCTTCCCTTGAATACAATGTCTATGTACAGTTTTGCCCTCTTAAAAATCAGGTTATTTTTTGCTATTGTAGGGGTTCTTTACACATTTAGATAGATCCCTTTGTCAGATATATAGTTTCAAATAATTTATTTGTCTATGATTTTGGTGTCAAATCCAAATAAATCATTTTCCAGATCAATTCCAGAAAGCTTCTTTTTTCCGTATTTTTCTTCTATGAGTTTACAATTTTAGATATCATATCCAAGCCTTGAGTACATTTTTAGGTGATTTTTGTATATGAGATGAGATAAGGTCTCATTTTTTTCTGCATATGTATGCCCAGTTTTTACGCCATTTGTTAAAAAGGCAATCTTTTCTCATTTTTTATTGAGAAAATATGTGGAAATATGCATTTCTTCATCATAAAAGTAAACTTAATTTGTTCAGCTTTGTGGAACAATAATTGACAATAAAATTGTATATATTTGAGGTGAACCACTTGATATTTTGGTATAAATTGTGAAATTTTCACTATGACCAAGGAGTTAGCATGTCTGTTACCTTACAGTTACCATTTTCTTCCTTTAATTTATTATGTGTCTGTCTGATGAGAGCACCTGAGATCTATCCCTTTACCAGAGATCAAGTTTGCAATACAGTGTTGATAGCTATAGTCCCATTGCTTTACATTAGACCTCCAGAACCCATTCAACCTGCACGACTGAAACTTTATGCCCTTGACAAGAATCACTCTATTTCCACTCCTCCCAGCCCTGGGAACCACTTTTCTACTCTCTGCTTCTAAGAATTTGAATATTTTAGATTCCCCATATAAATGAGATAATGCAGCATTTGTCTTTCTGTGTCTGGTTTATTCCACTCCACTAAATAGTTCCCTTTTGGCCATCAGAGAAATGCAAATCAAAACCACAGTGAGATACCATCTCACACCAGTTAGAATGGCCATCATTAAAAAAGCAGGAAACAACAGGTGCTGGAGAGGATGTGGAGAAATAGGAACACTTTTACACTGTTGGTGGGACTGTAAACTAGTTCAACCATTGTGGAAGTCAGTGTGGCGATTCCTCAGGGATCTCGAACTAGAAATACCATTTGACCCAGCCATCCCATTACTGGGTATATACCCAAGGACTATAAATCATGCTGCTATAAAGACACATGCTCCATTATGTTTATTAGCGGCACTATTCACAATAGCAAAGAGTTGGAACCAACCCAAATGTCCAACAACAATAGACTGGATTAAGAAAATGTGGCACATATACACCATGGAATACTATGCAGCCATAAAAAATGATGAGTTCATGTCCTTTGTAGGGACATGGATGAAACTGGAAAACATCATTCTCAGTAAACTATCGCAAGGACAAAAAACCAAACACCGCATGTTCTCACTCATAGGTGGGAATTGAACAATGAGAACTCATGGACACAGGAAGGGAACATCACATTCGGGGACTGTTGTGGGGTGGGGGGAGGCCGGGGGACTGCATTAGGAGATATACCTAATGCTGAATGACAAGTTAATGGGTGCAGGAAATCAACACGGCACATGGATACATATGTAACAAACCTGCACATTGTGCACATGTACCCTAAAACCTAAAGTATAATAAAAAAAAAAAAAAAATAGTTCCCTTTTCACCAGCTGTCAGCATTTTGTTATCTTTTGTGTCTGTGATAATAGTCATGGTAACTAATGTGAGGTGATATCTCATTGTGGTTTTGATTTGGATTCCCCTGCTGATTAGCAATGTGGAGCACCTTTCCATATCCTGCTGGCCATGCATATGTCTTCCCTTGAATACAATGTCTACGTACAGTTTTGCCCTCTTAAAAATCAGGTTATTTTTTGCTATTGTAGGGGTTCTTTACACATTTAGATAGATCCCTTTGTCAGATATATAGTTTCAAATAATTTATTTGTCTATGATTTTGGTGTCAAATCCAAAAAATCATTTTCCAGATCAATTCCAGAAAGCTTCTTTTTTCCTATTTTCTTCTATGAGTTTACAATTTTAGATATCATATTATATCCAAGCCTTGAGTACATTTTTAGGTGATTTTTGTATATGAGATGAGATAAGGTCTCATTTTTTTCTGCATATGTATGCCCAGTTTTTACGCCATTTGTTAAAAAGGCAATCTTTTCCTCATTGTGTGTCCTCGGAACACAAAATCTGGCAGATACACAAAAGAGGAAAATCTTAGACCAATATTCTTGATGATAGACCTAAAAATCTTCAAGAAAATACTAGCAAATTGAATATAGCAGCACATTAAAAAGTTATTACATTATGATCCAGTAGATTTTACTCCTTTCATGCAAGGCTAGTTCAACATACACAAATCAATAAAGGTGATTCACCACATAAGCAGAATCAAAAGCAAAAACTCTATCATTATCTCAATAGATCCAGAGAAACTTTCAATGAGATTCAACATTCTTCATGATAAAAACCCTCAACAGACTAGACATCAAAGACGCTTAGCTTAAAATGATAAGAGCCATGTATGACAAACCCACAACTGACATCATACTGAATCAACAAAAGCTCAAATCATTCCCCTTCATAACTGGAACAAAACAAGAATACCCACTCTCACCACTCCTATTCAGCATGGTAGTGGATATTCTAGCCAGAGAAATCAAACAAGAGAAAGAAATAAAAGGCATCCACACAAGTAAATAAGAATTCAAACTATCTCTTCTTGCTGTTGATAGGATCCTATGCATAGAAAATTCTATAGACTCTGCTAAAAGAATCCTAGAATTGGTAAACAACTTTAGTAATGTTTCAGGATACAGAATAAATACACAAAAATCAGTAGCTTTTTTATACACCAATGACATCCAGGCATAGAGAAAAATAAATGACACAATCCTACTTACAACATCTACAAAAAAAATACCTAGGAATACAGCTAACCAAGGAGGTGAAAGATCTCTACAAGAAGAACTACAACCTCTCCAGCACCTGTTGTTTCCTGACTTTTTAATGATCGCCATTCTAACTGGTGTGAGATGGTATCTCATTGTGGTTTTGATTTGCATTTCTCTGATGGCCAGTGATGATGAGCATTTTTTCATGTGTCTGTTGGCTGCATAAATGTCTTCTTTTGAGAAATGTCTGTTCATATCCTTTGCCCACTTTTTGATGGGGTTGTTTGTTTTTTTCTTGTAAATTTGTTTGTGTTCATTGTAGATTCTGGACATTAGCCCTCTGTCAGATGAGTAGATTGTAAACAGTTTCTCCCATTCTGTAGGTTGCCTGTTCACTCTAATGGTAGTTTCTTTTGTTGTGCAGAAGCTCTTTAGTTTAATTAGGTCCCATTTGTCAATTTTGGCTTTTGTTGCCATTGCTTTTGGTGTTTTAGACATGAAGTCCTTGCCCATGCCTATGTCCTGAATGGTATTGCCTAGCTTTTCTTCTAGGGTTTTTATGGTTTTAGGTCTAACATTTAAGTCTTTAATCCATCTTGAATTAATTTTTGTATAAGGTGTAAGGAAGGGATCCAGTTTCAGCTTTCTACATATGGCTAGCCAGTTTTCCCAGCACCATTTATTAAATAGGGAATCCTTTCCCCATTTCTTGTTTTTGTCAGATTTGTCAAAGATCAGATAGTTGTAGATATGCGGCATTATTTCTGAGGGCTCTGTTCTGTTCCATTGGTCTATATCTCTGTTTTGGTACCAGTACCATGCTGTTTTGGTTACTGTAGCCTTGGAAACAACAGGTAACAACAGGTGCTGGAGAGGATGTGGAGAAATAGGAACACTTTTACACTGTTGGTGGGACGGTAAACTAGTTGAACCATTGTGGAAGTCAGTGTGGTGATTCCTCAGGGATCTAGAACTAGAAATACCATTTGACCCAGCCATTCCATTACTGGGTATGTACCAAAAGGATTATAAATCATGCTGCTATAAAGACACATGCACACGCATGTTTATTGTGGCACTATTCACAATAGCAAAGACTTGGAACCAACCCAAATATTCAAAAATGATAGACTGGATTAAGAAAATGTGGCACACAAAAAAAAAAAAAAAAAGAAAGAAAGAAAATGTGGCACACATACACCATGGAATACTATGCAGCCATAAAAAATGATGAGTTCATGTCCTTTTTGGGGACATGGATGAAGCTGGAAACCATCATTCTCAGCAAACTATCGCAAGGACAAAAAACCAAACACTGCATATTCTCACTCATAGGTGGGAATTGAACAATGAGAACACATGGACACAGGAAGGGGAACATCACACACTGGGGCCTGTCGTGGGGTGGGGGAGGAGGGAGGGACAGCATTAGGAGATATACGTGATGCTAAATGACGAGTTAATGGGTGCAGCAGACCAACATGGCACATGGATACATATGTAACAAACCTGCACGTTGTGCACATGTACCCTAAAACTTAAAGTATAATAAAAAAAAAACAATTACAACAAAAATCCTTAATGTCTCTTGAGTAGGTAGAGAACCTATATTTTATCTAAGTAACTTGCTCTAAACTGCAAACCAAAATAAGATGATTCAATAAAGAATTTTGTAAACTAGTCTTTAGGAAAAAAAAAAAAAGAGCTACAAAACACTGCAGAAAGAAATCAGAGAGTAAACAAATAAATTGAAAAAAAAAAACATTCCGTGCTCATGGAATGGAAGAAATAATATTGCAAAAATGGCAATATTATCCTTCCAATTTTTACAGATTCAATGTTACTATCAAAATACCAGTTTTATTCTTCTAGAAATACAAGAAAAGTATTCTAAAATTTGTATGTAACCAAAAAAGAACAAAAACAGCCAAAGTAATCCTCAGCCAAAAGAACAATGCCAGGGACATCACACTATTTGACTTTAAACTCTACTATAAAGCCACAGTAACAAAAACTGTTGGTACTGGTACAAGAATAAACACATAGACCAATGAAATAGAATAGAAAACTCAGAAATAAAGCTGCACACCTACAACCATCTGTTTTTTGACAACCCTGAAAAAAACAAACAAGCAAAGGGGAAAAGACAACCTAGTCAATAAATGGTGCTGGGATACCTTGCTAGCCACATGCAGAAGACGGGAACTTGACTCCTAACTATCACCATATGAACAAGAAAATTAACTCGAAATGGATTATAGCTTTAACTAAGACTTCAAACTACAAAAAGCTAGGAAGACAACCTAGGAATACTCTTCTCTGTGTTGGCCTTGGCAAAGAATTACTGGCTCTGAGACCTGTCTCTACACTACTACATAAGAGTGTTTTTCACATCATTTATCAAAATGTTGGCCCTGTGAAACTCTCTACTTTTTCTATCATTTTTTTGGTATTATATCTAAAATTTCTGAAGTTTAAAGGGAATAATAATTTTTCTCATGTGCCAATGTCTATGCCATAATCCACAGATGCAGGTTAAACTCCAACTCTTTGAATGAAGAAATATCAACAAAATTTTGTGTAATTATACTGTTTTAGATAAACATCCTTCTTCTCTCATATATTTTATTTATTCATTTATTAACAACAGGATGTTTTTATAAATATTTATTTAATACTTTGGTCAAAATCTAATTCCATGTTATTTATTATATTATTCAAAATGTTCCAGCTCTTTGGAAATTGAGAGCTTCTTCCAGTTGCCCCCTTCATCTTTTTGACATATCCCATTTTTTGGGGTTTTTTTTTTGCCTTTTTAAGTGTTTAAATAATTATGTGGGGTACATTTGTGTTACATAAATACATTGCATAGTGATGAAGTCTGAGTTTTTAAAGTAAGCTCACCAGATATAGTACCTTGGAACCATTAGTGATTATTGATCTCATTCTCAAGTGTTATGAGTCTTCCATGTCTATTATTCTACCCTCTATGTCTATGTGTACCCATTATTTAGCTCCTACTGATAAGTGAGAAAAAGACATATTTGGCTTTCTGTTTATGAGTTGTTTGACTTAAGACAATGACCTCCAGTACCATCCATATTGCTGCCAGAGATATAATTTCATGCCTTTTTATGATGAAATTATTTTTCATGGTGTATATATTCCACATTCTCTTTATCCAATTATCCATTACTAGACACTTAGGTTAATCGATTTCTTTGTTATTGTAAATAGTGCTGCAATGAACATATGAGTGCAGGCATTTTTGAAACAATGATTTATTTTCTGGGGTACATATCATGGAGTGGGATTGCTGATTAAATGATAGATCTATTTTAGTTGCTTGAGAAGCCTTTACAATTTTTTTCACATAGGTCGCACTAATTTACATTATCAACAACAGTGTATAAATGGGTTTTCTCTGAATTCTCATCCATATCTATAATTTTTTGACTTCATAATAATAGGCACTTTGACTGATGTAAAGTTGTGTCTCACTGTTGTTTTAATATTAATTTACTTGATGATTAGTGTTGTTCAGCTTTTTATTTCCACATGCTTTTTGGCCATTTGAATATCTTCTTCACAAAATGTCTGTTGATGTCTTTTGCCCACATTTTAATGGTGTAATTTATTTATTGGTTGTTGTTGCTGAGTTGTCTGTGTTCTTGTTAGATTCTAGATGTTATTTATTGCACAGTAATGTAATAAATCTAAAAGTCAGGAAACAACAGGTGCTGGAGAGGATGTGGAGAAACAGGAACACTTTTACACTGTTGGTGGGACGGTAAACTAGTTCAACCATTGTGGAAGGCAATGTGGCGATTCCTCAAGGATCTAGAACTAGAAATACCATTTGACCCAGCAATCCCATTACTGGGTATATACCATCCCATTACTGGGTATATGCCCAAAGGATTATAAATCATGCTGCTATAAAGACGCATGCACATGTATGTTTACTGCGGCACTATTCACAACAGCAAAGACTTGGAACCAACCCAAATGTCCAAAAATGATAGACTGGATTAAGAAAACGTGGCACATATACACCATGGAATACCATGCAGCCATAAAAGATGATGAGTTCATGTCCTTTGTAGGGACATGGGTGAAGCTGGAAACCATCATTCTCAGCAAACTATCGCAAGGACAAAAAACCAAACACCGCGTGTTCTCACTCATAGGTGGGAATTGAACAATGAGAACACATGGACACAGGAAGGGGAACATCACACACTGGGGCCTGTTGTGGGGTTAGCGGGGTGGGGAGGGATAGCATTAGGAGATATACCTAATGTTAAATGATGAGTTAATGAGTGCAGCACACCAACATGGCACACATATACATATGCAACAAACCTGCACGTTGTGCATATGTACCCTAAAACTTAAAGTATAATAAAAAAAAAATTAATAAAAATTTAAAAAATCAATTGCAAAAAAACTGTTGAAACTATAAAAATATGAGGCAATTAAACACAATTTTGACCAATCATTGGCTCACCAATAAAATTAAGATATTAATTTTTAAAAATACAAAGAAAAATGAAGCCACAACATACCAAACCCTCTAAGATACAGGAAGAGCAGTACTAAGAGAGAAGCTTATAGTTCTAAATGTCTACTAAAAAATAGAAAGATTATAAACTAGCAATCTATTGATTTACTTCAAGGAACTAGATATTTTTAGAACAAACCAACCCCAGAGCTAGAAGAAGAAAATAAAGATCATGGCAGATTTCAAAAATATTGAAACAAAAAAGCAAAATATAAGGAATCAACAAAACAAAATGTGGTTATTTTAAAACATGAACACAATTGATAGAACACTAACTAGGTCAACCAAAAAAAAAAAAAAAACACAGAAGATTCAAGTTAGCACAAGCAGAAATGAAAAAGGTGGTATTACAACTGACCCAACGGAAATACAAAAGATTATCAAGACATACTGAATATCTCTATGCTCACAAACTAGAAAATCTAGAGGAAATCAAAAAATTTCTGGAAATATTCAACCCTCCCAAATTGAACCAGGAAGGAAAAGAAATCCTAAATACACCAATATGAGTAATAAGATTGAATCAGAAATTGAAAATCTCCCAACCCCAAAAGCCCAGAACCAGATAAATTCAAGGTCTAATTTTACCAAATGTACTATTCTTACTGGAACTATTCCAAAAGATTAAAGAGAAGAGATTCTTTCTCAGCTTTGTCTAAAATACACACATCAATAAATACGATACATACAGCATACAGCATAATTAAAAACAGAAAACATAAGACCATCTCAATGAATGCAAAAAAGTCATTCAATAAAATTCAATATCCCTTCATGAAAAATTCCTCAACAAGCTTAGCATCAAAGAAACCTACCTCAAAATAATAAAAGCCACATTAAAAAAACCAACAAAACCTCTTAAATAAATCAATAGAACAGGGATCTTCTTAAATTTTGTAAAAACCTATGCAACTGATTTATTCAATATGCTGGACTTGGTAGTGAAGAAATGAATGACTTTAACTCAAAAAAATACAAAAGATTATCAAGACATACTGAATATCTCTATGCTCACAAACTAGAAAATCTAGAGGAAATCAATAAATTTCTGGAAATATTCAACCCTCCCAAATTGAACCAGGAAGGAAAAGAAATCCTAAATACACCAATAAGAGTAATAAGATTGAATCAGAAATTGAAAATCTCCCAACCCCAAAAGCCCAGAACCAGATAAATTCAAGGTCTAATTTTACCAAATGTACTATTCTTACTGGAACTATTCCAAAAGATTAAAGAGAAGAGATTCTTTCTCAGCTTTGTCTAAAATACACACATCAATAAATACGATTCAACATACAGCATAATTAAAAACAGAAAACATAAGACCATCTCAATGAATGCAAAAAAGTCATTCAATAAAATTCAATATCCCTTCATGAAAAATTCCTCAACAAGCTTAGCATCAAAGAAACCTACCTCAAAATAATAAAAGCCACATTAAAAAAACCAACAAAACCTCTTAAATAAATCAATAGAACAGGGATCTTCTTAAATTTTGTAAAAACCTATGCAACTGATTTATTCAATATGCTGGACTTGGTAGTGAAGAAATGAATGACTTTAACTACAAAAAAAAAAAAAAAAAAAAAACAGAAGATTCAAGTTAGCACAAGCAGAAATGAAAAAGGTGGTATTACAACTGACCCAACGGAAATACAAAAGATTATCAAGACATACTGAATATCTCTATGCTCACAAACTAGAAAATCTAGAGGAAATCAAAAAATTTCTGGAAATATTCAACCCTCCCAAATTGAACCAGGAAGGAAAAGAAATCCTAAATACACCAATATGAGTAATAAGATTGAATCAGAAATTGAAAATCTCCCAACCCCAAAAGCCCAGAACCAGATAAATTCAAGGTCTAATTTTACCAAATGTACTATTCTTACTGGAACTATTCCAAAAGATTAAAGAGAAGAGATTCTTTCTCAGCTTTGTCTAAAATACACACATCAATAAATACGATTCAACATACAGCATAATTAAAAACAGAAAACATAAGACCATCTCAATGAATGCAAAAAAGTCATTCAATAAAATTCAATATCCCTTCATGAAAAATTCCTCAACAAGCTTAGCATCAAAGAAACCTACCTCAAAATAATAAAAGCCACATTAAAAAAACCAACAAAACCTCTTAAATAAATCAATAGAACAGGGATCTTCTTAAATTTTGTAAAAACCTATGCAACTGATTTATTCAATATGCTGGACTTGGTAGTGAAGAAATGAATGACTTTAATTCAAAAAAAAAAAAAAAAACACAGAAGATTCAAGTTAGCACAAGCAGAAATGAAAAAGGTGGTATTACAACTGACCCAACGGAAATACAAAAGATTATCAAGACATACTGAATATCTCTATGCTCACAAACTAGAAAATCTAGAGGAAATCAAAAAATTTCTGGAAATATTCAACCCTCCCAAATTGAACCAGGAAGGAAAAGAAATCCTAAATACACCAATAAGAGTAATAAGATTGAATCAGAAATTGAAAATCTCCCAACCCCAAAAGCCCAGAACCAGATAAATTCAAGGTCTAATTTTACCAAATGTACTATTCTTACTGGAACTATTCCAAAAGATTAAAGAGAAGAGATTCTTTCTCAGCTTTGTCTAAAATACACACATCAATAAATACGATTCAACATACAGCATAATTAAAAACAGAAAACATAAGACCATCTCAATGAATGCAAAAAAGTCATTCAATAAAATTCAATATCCCTTCATGAAAAATTCCTCAACAAGCTTAGCATCAAAGAAACCTACCTCAAAATAATAAAAGCCACATTAAAAAAACCAACAAAACCTCTTAAATAAATCAATAGAACAGGGATCTTCTTAAATTTTGTAAAAACCTATGCAACTGATTTATTCAATATGCTGGACTTGGTAGTGAAGAAATGAATGACTTTAACTCAAAAAAAAGCCACATATAACAACACAAGATTATACGGAATGAGAAAAATTTGCAAAAATATTCCTGAAGAACGTGAAAAAGAATGCACACTTTCACCACTCCTACTCGACGTATTAGTGAAAGTCCTAGCCAGAATAATCAGAAAAGAAAAAAGAAATGTATGTTTTAAGTTCCAAGCCTAAGGAATCCAGGAGTGGCATGCCCAGAGACTTGTTTTTTAATCTACGAATAACATCCAAACCCCAGGCATATCCGTTGGAACACAGGATTTACGGGTGATTGAGGCTCTTTCTTTTGGGTTAAGTGGAAGTTGCTAGGCGGAGGGGGTTAATTAAAATTACTACATAAGCTGCATGCGTTGTGTCAAATGATCTTAGTTTTCTTGTCCAGCCTGCTGTTCCTGAACCACACTATTTGAAAGCCCTCAATAAACTCTATGTCTTGTTCACCGGTTTGGCCTGTCGCACATGATGCCAGTCCTATTGGTGTCAATATTGGTCTAGCATGACATCCAGTCAACCTGGCAAAAGGTCCAAAAAAAATCTCATGAGCACCCAGACAATGGAATCTAAAAAGAGGAGACCCTTGCAGAAACCCTGGGCAGGCTGTTAATTTCTACGTGGGGCTCAACAGCTGCTATCCATGACGGATGGGACCCAGTGCATGAGTATGGGGATACCGCCACAATGCCAAAAGTTCTGGAAGAACCGCTTCAGTGGGTGCATCTTACAAAGTGTAAGTCAGATGCCCAAGCTGTGGCATTTTCAGGTGGGTGGTTCCTCCTGACTCCACTCTGAGCAGCCACTGAGACAGTGCTCACTGTGTAGGCTACAGTGTGTCAGTCACAAGAAGAGCTACTCCTAGAAAAACATGCCAGACTAGCTCAGACTAATCAGAGACGTTTCTGTCCTGCCTGTGGAAGCAGAATGGCAAACTGGGGACCGCGGCTTGTGGAGCGGCACATTTGAAGGATTTCCGGCCATCACACGAATTAGTTAGGGCTGTGATGACTAAATTGTCATGGGACCCTAAGACTTGGTTCCCATGAAGAGCTCCAGGGGGAGGAGGACGATGTTTGGGGTAAGTCCATGGGGGATCCTGTCCTCTCTACACATCTGGTGGCTACCACCAAGGTAAAAATGGGCCAACTGCACCAGCAGAGGCAAGCCCCAGAAGACGTTTCCCACCTGAAATAAGGAAGCACACCACAATGTGGGATTCCACCACTGCGGAATTGCTGACACTTAGAAATGGGTTCAGACAGAAGAAGAGAGGGTTGATCACAGGGTGGCTTCTTCATCTGTGAGGCATGCAGGAGGAGGGCATTATACTCCGTGAACTCAAGATTCATTCACTCAAGATTCACACAGGAAGGGGAACATCACACACTGGGGCCTGTTGTGGGGTTAGCGGGGTGGGGAGGGATAGCATTAGGAGATATACCTAATGTTAAATGATGAGTTAATGAGTGCAGCACACCAACATGGCACACATACCTATGTGACAAGCCTGCACATTCTGCACATGTATCCCATACTTAAAGTATAATAAAAAAAAAGTTTTAAAAAAGTGTCACTCAAGTGACATCCATCACAAACCATCTGGGCCTGAGGCAGCACCTCGATGGTGTCAGTCATGGAGATTGGACCATCCCTCTCCTTAGCTGGGTGATTGCAGACTGCAAGGGACCCTGGTGAAATGAGGGAGATGTCCGCTTTCTTAGTGTGTTCTCGCATTGCAAGAAATACCTGAAACTGAGTAATTCATATAGAAAATAGGTTTAATTTACTCACGATTCTACCGGCTGTACGGGAAGCATGACGATAGAATCTGTTCAGCTTCTGGGGAGGCCTCAGGGAATTTACAATGATAGTGAAAGGCAAAAGGGGAGCAGCCACTTTATATGGTGGGAGCAGGAGCAAAGAAAGAGTGAGGGTGGAGGTGCTACACAGTGTTAACCAACCAAATCTCATGCGAACTCATTTACTATCATAGCAAGGGGACGGTGCTAACCATTATTCATAAATCCGCACCCATGGTACAACCACCAGGCCCCGCCTCAAACATTAGGGAAGCAAAATCACATACAGTTGTTATGACAGGTGGGACATCCAGAAAACCTCACTAGACATGTCCCACATCGCCCTGGAGCTGTCTCGGGGAGCAGTCTCCTCCAGTGTTTAGAGGCACAGGCACAGATAATAGGGCTGACACTGTCCAGATGTGTGATATTCAACACATTGCACAACGGCTCTGTTCTGTATGTAATTTATCTTCTTTAAACTGTAACATTGACACTTCAATTAAATATATTCTGCAAATATGTAAAAATAAGATGATTGCTAAATGATTATCAAGGCACAATCACATAATCTGAAGTTATACTTTCCTGAGAGATAGGATTACCGCCCATATTTTCTAGGACACTCTCATCCGCTCTGGACACTTCCCTCTCCTCAGGCGTCCCATCCCAGAGCTTGCTATATAGTAGGAGACATGCAAATAGGGTCCTCCCTCTGCTGATGAAAACCAGCCCAGCCCCCTGCAGCTCTGAAAGCAGAGCCCCAGCCCTGGGATTTTCAGGTGTTTTCATTTGTTGATCAGCACTAAACACAGAAGACTCATTATGGAGTTTGGGCTGATCTGGGTTTTCCTTGTTGCTATTTTAAAAGGTGATTCATGGGGAACTAGAGATACTGAGTGTGAGTGGACATGAGTGAGAGAAACAGTGGATTTGTGTGGCAGTTTCTGACCAGGGTGTCTCTGTGTTTGCAGGTGTCCAGTGTGAAGTGCAGCTGTTGGAGTCTGGGGGAGGCTTGGTCCAGCCTGGGGGGTCCCTGAGATTCTCCTGTGCAGCCTCTGGATTCACCTTCAGTGACTACTACGTGGGCTGGTTCTGCCAAGCTCCAGGGAAGGGGCTGGAGTGGGTTGGCCGTATTAGAAAAAAAGCTGACAGTTACACCACAGAATACGCCGCGTCTATGAAAGGCAGATTCACCATCTCAAGAGATGATTCAAAGAACACACTGTATCTGCAAATGAACAGCCTGAAAACCGAGGACACGGCCGTGTATTACTGTGGTAGAGAAACAGCGAGGGGAGGTCAGTGTGAGCCCAGACACAAACCTCCCTGCAGGGGCGCGCGGGGCCACCAGGGGGCGTGCGGGAACCACTGAGGACAGGACAGGTCCCAGGAGCAGGTGCTGGGGGAGGTTTCCTTTCTCAGCTGCAGGAGGCGGGTTTGTTTTTGCAGGACTCTGGAGCCTTATGAGGTTGCAATATTTTGTGCCAGATAAGCACAAAACACGTAATTTCATTATGCTTTGCTTTAGTTTTTCAAAACAACATAAAGGTAATCATGTTCCCAACAAACATGATACAGCCTACTATATATGAGATGCTTCTTATGTTCCAAGGTTTCTTTTCAGGACTTACTATGGATTACATATTTTCAATTTTTTTCTGACGTGGAATGCCAATGCCTCTGGATTACAGATTATTCTTTTAATTTATCCCTTAAAAATAATTTTTCCAAAGCCCCACTCAAAACCAGAGTATTATTAGAACTTTGCGGTGTAAGCGTTGGACCAGCATTAAGAATACATTCCATTTGGTTCACGTGCTCTCAAATATCCTTTTTTATTTAAAAGTTGTTCTCAGTTGTAATACCACACAAAATATTAACAATTTATAATATTGACACAGGATAAATATCGTATAAATAATTTAATGACATTTGATTGGAAAAGACTGCATGTTCCATCTGTCTTGACTATTTTTTCTTCTCTATGAAATGTATGCTAATTAATTACTAAGTTTCTGGTGTTACTGTTATCTTTTCTTATTGCTGGGATTTAATTTTAGGAGGTATACTGAAATACATTTTATTAATTCATATAATAATGTTCCTATTTTGGATAGGGTTTTAATATTCAATGTATTATTTACTGAATTTTAAACTATTCTACACTTTTTTTTTATGAGATAAAATGTACATGTAAGAAAAAATTTATAGATCTTTGAAAATGTGCATTTAGTGAAAAGATGGGACCCAAATAAAATATGTGAGGCAGAACCAAAGGCAGCCGAAAATCTTAATTTTCCTTTAACATTCAGTGTATTTTGTCACTTTTTCCAGCAAGTCTTACCTAAATTTGCATAACCAGGTTTCATTGTGATGTGCTTTTCTTTTTTAAAACTTTTTTTTTATTATACTTTAAGTACGGGATACATGTGCAGAATGTGCAGGCTTGTCACATAGGTATACATGTGCCATGGTGGTTTGCTGCACCCATCAACCCGACATCTACATTACGTATTTCTCCTAATGTTGTCCCTCCCCCCACCCCCAACCCCCAACAGGCCCCAGTGTATGATGTTCCCCTCCCTGGGTCCATGTGTTCTCATTGTTCAACTCCCACTTATGAGTGAGAACATGCGGTGTTTGGTTTTTCTGTTCCTGTGTTAGTTTGCTGAGGTTTCCAGCTTCATCCGTGTTCCTGAAAAGAACATGAACTCATCCTTTTTTATGGCTGCGTAGTATTCCATGGTGTATATGTGTCACATTTTCTTTATCCAGTCTATCACTGATGGGCATTTTGGTTGGTTCCCCTTATAATGAGAATTATGCTACATGAATTTTTACTACTTTTCTAATTGCCTTTCTCCCTCTGTGAACCTGAATTATAGGCTAAGAGAGAGTAGGAACTTAGTTTTATTTGTTGATCATGTTATAGTAAGTATTTAGAAGAATTCATATGAAAGTTAGATATTACATTCAACAGACTTTTAATATATGCCTGGAAATTGGCTGGAAAGGTGTGCAAAAAATACTTTCAAAAGTGATTGAAATATTTTAATTTATATAACTTCTTGAGAAATGTTCATCTTGTAAAAACTGCTACTTGTAAAGAAAAGATTTGTTATGTCAATTATATTCCCAGACCTTTCAAGGAGTATTAGGGAAGCCAGATCTCATGCTTTACAGCACAGTGGAAGAACCAATGCCTCCACTGGTTTGGAGGTGGAGGGTTGAATGTGTACAACAGAGCTGCTGTGGATCCTGCCATGGAGGCATATGTAAGATGTGCTGCAGCCTTGCCTTTACCACAAGGGACACTGAATCTCCTAAATAAAATCCATCTCCCAAATAAAATATGTGAGGCAGAACCAAGGCGGCCAATAATTTCCTTCAACATTCAGTGTATTTTGTCACTTTTCCAGCAAGTCTTACCTAAATTTGCATAACCAGGTTTCATTGTGATGTGCTTTTCTTTTTTAAAACTTTTTTTTTATTATACTTTAAGTACGGGATACATGTGCAGAATGTGCAGGCTTGTCACATAGGTATACATGTGCCATGGTGGTTTGCTGCACCCATCAACCCGACATCTACATTCATTATTTCTCTAATGTTGTCCCTCCCCCCACCCCAACCCCAACAGGCCCCAGTGTATGATGTTCCCCTCCCTGGGTCCATGTGTTCTCATTGTTCAACTCCCACTTATGAGTGAGAACATGCGGTGTTTGGTTTTTCTGTTCCTGTGTTAGTTTGCTGAGGTTTCCAGCTTCATCCGTGTTCCTGAAAAGAACATGAACTCATCCTTTTTTATGGCTGCGTAGTATTCCATGGTGTATATGTGTCACATTTTCTTTATCCAGTCTATCACTGATGGGCATTTTGGTTGGTTCCCCTTATAATGAGAATTATGCTACATGAATTTTTACTACTTTTCTAATTGCCTTTCTCCCTCTGTGAACCTGAATTATAGGCTAAGAGAGAGTAGGAACTTAGTTTTATTTGTTGATCATGTTATAGTAAGTATTTAGAAGAATTCATATGAAAGTTAGATATTACATTCAACAGACTTTTAATATATGCCTGGAAATTGGCTGGAAAGGTGTGCAAAAAATACTTTCAAAAGTGATTGAAATATTTTAATTTATATAACTTCTTGAGAAATGTTCATCTTGTAAAAACTGCTACTTGTAAAGAAAAGATTTGTTATGTCAATTATATTCCCAGACCTTTCAAGAAGTATTAGGGAAGCCAGATCTCATGCCTTACAGCACAGTGGAAGAACCAATGCCTCCATTGGTTTGGAGGTGGAGGGTTGAATGTGTACAACAGAGCTGCTGTGGATCCTGCCATGGAGGCATATGTAAGATGTGCTGCAGCCTTGCCTTTACCACAAGGGACACTGAGCCAGCTGCCTGAGTGAAAGATAAGTAATACTGGTGGTGAATACATCGTAAGTCCAATTTTAATAGTCAGTTGTAAATGTGATAAGTTTCAAACTTAACATTAAAATTATGTCTTATGTCTGTTACTGAATCCAAGTTATCATACAAAGAAAAGTGCAAACTGAAAGTGCCTTAATTTTTTTAAAGAAATCACTATGAAAAAATTAAATTTCAAAATGCCCACTTAGGGATTCTTTTTTTTTTTTTAAAGAAATCACTATGAAAAATTAAATTTCAAAATGCCCACTTAGGGATTCTTTTTTTTTTTTTTTTTGCCTCAGTAGAGAGTGAGATCATATTAAAAACATAAATTGTGTTTTAATTTGTATAATTATTAAACACACTCAAAATAAACATAGAAAAAGAGAGAAAATATAAGTGAAAAAGCTAAATTAATAAAAGCTAATGATACTGATACTACTATTGACAATATTTGAATATATTCTCTTTCTGCTTTTCTATTTTATACATTAGGATAGTGCTAAGTAGTATTATAACATTTTTACTCAAAATACTATATTGTAGATATTTTCTCAAATCCCAAAATTTTTTTTGTAACATAATTTTAGTTTGAATATATCATGCCATAACTTAATATTTTTCTATTTTTTGACATTCATATTGTTTTAACATTTTTACTATTGTATATAAAATGCTTTGATAAATGTATTTTTGCATGAATCTTTTTATACATCCTTATATTTGTGATATGGAGAATATTAGATATGTAACTTCTGGGTCAAAGAACTTGAATATACTTAAAGATCTTGACTTAAAGTGTCAAATTGCCATCCAGAGAGATCGTGCCACCATTCTTACTAGTACCTTGGGTAAGGTAAAAATGCTTTGACTTTTAAAAATCTCTTATTGTTGCTATTTTAAGTTTCACTTTTATCTAATAGTTATTTATGTGGTTGTCATTTTCTAAGTGGCTAGTTTAAGCACACTTTGTAAATTGATGAGTCATTTATATTACTATTTGGTGAAGTACCTGTTTTTGCCTAATTTTCCCTGTGGCTTCATTCTTTTCTATTTACAAATTTACATCAAGGATACTATTCTTTACACTTATGTTATAGTCATTTTTCTGTTTGTTATTCCTCTTTCAGTTCTGTCTACAGTCTCTTTTGAAGTACTGCTTCACATTTTAAAAAATAAATTTGTTACTCACTCTTGTTTCTTTCTGCTGATTTGATACTTAGAATTTGTTTACCCCCTCTGTTTGAGTTATATGAAGCTTCTTATGTGTCAGACACTGTTCTTTACAATGTGTTGACTCCCCTAATCCTCACAAAATATCTGTACGAAGCCCCTATTTTTGTTCATGTTTTACATGGAAATGGAAATAGTAAATTATTTCATCAAAGTCACAGTAGTATGTAAATTGCAGAGCCACAATTTCAATACAAGCAGTCCAACTCCATATTCCATATGCTTAACAAGTATGTATGAACTGCTTGTATTTTCTCCTGTTTACTACATGATTTTATTTCTTAATGTTTAATTGTTATACTTTTTTTGATTAATGATATATGTCATGAGTAGGTTATTTGCGTTTTTTTAATTTTGAAGACTTATGGTAACAAGACTATTTTTGAATGATTTATTTTTGCACCTTGATAAAACATGTTTCTCCGAGCACATACTGAATCTGTATGTAGTACAAATTTTGCTCCTTGAATTTCCATTTAGTTTTGTCTTTTACTATTAAACAATCACCAAAACTATTGTATTTTTAAGTGTTTTCATTTTTAAAATTAATATTTCACCTTCTATTACTTTCTTAATAAAAAAACTTTGGTTATTCTTGAGTTTTATGGGTTTTTTAAGTTATTACTACCCTTAGAAATATTTGTCAAGATGTAAAACAGTTTCCATTAAAATTTTGTTTTTAATTTACTTGAAATAGATTCACTGAAGGACAATTCACACTTTATTATATTGTTTTCCCAATTCAGAATGGGGTACAAACCCCCCCAGTTATTCAAGATTTATTTTATATAATTATCTAATATATTATACCTTTTATATAGAGCTCCTACATGTATGTATATGTGTGTGTATATATATATACTCACACACAAAAATGTATATATATGTAAGTAAAATAGATTTATAGGAGTGTTTGTGTATGGGGTGGATATATATATGTATTAATTATTTATTATAACTATTCTGCAATTGTCCAAACTAATGACTCTATTATTCATTTTAATTTAGATTTCCACACTTGGCTATGATAATTGGTTTGTGTATCTATTCTCTCCAAAACTGGGAAATATTAGGACAGAGTTATTACACTATATTTTGTAACCCTTCAGTGCATACACAGTAAATATTTCTCACATGAATGAATGCTTTCCTCCCCCCCTATTTAAATTAGAAATATTTTAGCCCTTTTTAAATTCACATATATTTAACCATCACTTGTAAATCACTAGAAGTAGTATATTTGATTGGAACCTGCAATGCATTTCTACAAATTATTTTTTTGACTCAGAATAAAACAATTTGAAATGAAGGATTATCTTTAAATTATTAAATACTGCTATTTGTAAAGCAATTTGAAATGAAGGATTATCTTTAAATTATTAAATACTGCTATTTGTAAAACAATTTGAAATGAAGGATTATCTTTAAATTATTAAATACTGCTATTTGTAAAACAATTTGAAATGAAGGATTATCTTTAAATTATTAAATACTGCTATTTGTAAAACAATTTGAAATGAAGGATTATCTTTAAATTATTAAATACTGCTATTTGTAAAACAATTTGAAATGAAGGATTATCTTTAAATTATTAAATACTGCTATTTGTAAAACAATTTGAGGAAGGTTTTAAGTGTGGTCAGAAGTAGACATTACCTGTACACAGAAGATTTTTATTTCTTGACCCTTGATTGTTGCTCTCATGAATTTGAAAAAATTAAAAACAGCAAGAGTTTTCATTTAATAGATCCAAGGTTTCTTTAGAGGTGCTTATTTTTGTTTATTTTTGTAGCAGCATGCGAACCTTCTAAATTTCAGTAATTCACATAAAATGTGATATCAGGAAAACATAATCTTCAATAGCTATGGGGAAAATGTTTTGAAATCGCTCTTAATGTTTCTCTTTTTCACTTATGAAGGTAAACAAAACTGAGCATCTTATCATGACTATATATATAAATCTAAAATACATATCAGAATGTGTATATACGTATATGCATATTATGTGCTATATATAAATATATGTTAAAATATTTTTCATTTCTTTAATTCTCTGGTGTGTCTTTGTAGTAGGTTAGCATTTTATATCAGCATTGCTTTGGGAGCTCAATTGAATTTCCTTTGAAATTCCTGTGTGTTATATAACCTGAAGAGGATCACAAATGTGAGAAACATTTGTGGTCATAGAGAACTTTCATGGCACATTAAATATGTGCATGTGGGTGGGAGAGAGAGAAAAGAGAAAGAGTGTGTGTTTTTGCTTATGTGGGTATCTTTGCATTGACTTACTATATGTTATTTTATTTTTTAATCCTAGAGAGTCTGATCTTTTGCCAGTCATGTTTTCTTTGTGTGGCTTTTTAAAATTTTAATTTTTTAACATTTAGTTTCATGGGTACATGTGCAGGTTTGTTGTATTCATAAATAGCATACCACAGGGATTTGATGTGCAGATTATTTCATCATCCAGGTAATAAGCATAGTACTCAACAGGTAATTTTTTGAGCCTCATCCTCCTTGCTCCCTCCACCTTCATGTAGGTCTCAGTGTCTGTTGTTCCTGTCTTTGTGTCCATGTGTACTCAATGTTTAGTATCCGCTTATAAGTGAGAACATGTAGTACTGGGATTTCTGTTCCTGAAGTAGTTCACTTAGGAACATGGCCTCCAGCTCTATCCATGTTGCTGCCAAGAATATGGTCTCATTCATTTTTATGTCTGTATAATATCTTATAGTACATACATCCACATTTTCTTTATCCAGTCTACTGTTGATGGGTATTTAGATTGATTCCATGTCTTTGCTGTTGCAAATGGTGCTGCAATGAACCCATGCACAGTAGGAGTATCTCTTATCTCTACTCTAATAGGCTCACCTCATTAGGTCAGGCCCAGCTAGTTAATTTCCTTTTTGTTTAACATAAGTTTGACTGATTAGAGACCTTAATTACATCTTCAAAGTACCTTTCCTCTTTTCTATTCTATTGGTTAAAAGCAAGTTGTTAGTCCTGCTCATACTCAAGAGGGAGGGATTATAGACAGGTGTGGATATCAGGAGCTAAAAATATCAGGGCCATTTTATAATCCTGCCTACCACACTCTGTGACTACAGTTTGCAAATAATTTAAGAGGGAGAAAATAATATCCTGTTTATGTTATCTTAATTTGTAATTTTTCGCCTGTATTTTAACCAGCATGAAAGCACTATAGAAGCTATAATATCCTCTGTAACTATTAAATAATATGGTGGTTATGAATATTTTCTTATCTTTGCATAACTCAAAGGAGAGTTTTGTGACCGTTCTCCTTCTAAGGTAATTTTAATATAATCTATAGAAGCATTCTTCAGATACTTGACCTAATTCCAAATTGGTGCTTTGAAAAAGAGACCCAAATGTGGATACACTTGAACATGTTCATGATGTGAGGAATGATAAATCTTAAAAGATTTTCTCATCATTTGGACTTTTATATTATTGTAACAGTTTGCCATATCAGTCAAGGAGTACTTGTGCCCCACTTGTGGTTTAGATTGCATAATACAAAAGTCTCTAATACTCTCAAATAATATTTTTCCTGAATTTAAGATTATTTTATTCAATCTTACAGGAAATAAAAATACAGTCAAGAGAATTTATTTTATTATACTCGATTTTATTTAAAAATAGTAATGATTTACTGAAAATTATCATCAATAAACAGAATCTTAGTGTGTATTGAAATATGTACACTGGAATAATCTTTTATTTTGAAATATTTATGCCTTAGACATTGCTAATTTATATGTCTAGATAATTATCTTTAAATTAATATACAAAAATTACAGTCATTTTTAGGGAAAACATCATACTTACCCTTTTAAAATGTTTTAACTTGATTGAATTCAATCTATACTTACACCTTCAGCTCCCATTTCTCCTTTTTTGTTTCCAGGTTAAGCTGTAATAGAAATTCAGTTGATGAGACAAGATGGAAGTTCTGCCATTGAATACTCCTTGAACTTGGAACTCTTCTGAATAGGCCCAAAGGACAAAAACTTTGACTATATAAACTACTTTTGGTCATTACAGGTCGACTATTATGTTCTCTTGTCTTATGAAACAAATATCATCTAAAATATTGTACATGATTATAAACATAACCTTTCCAAAATAAAATCAGAACTTATTCCTGTGCCAGCATCATGAAACGTTCATATTATTGTGATGAGAATGTTTATAAGTGGATAAGCATTCTCTGTTCGTCAGTGATTCTTTTTCTCCCCTAAAATTTAGAAGATTTTAAAGGTATTATTGATCTAAAAGCAATTTCTTCCAGCCCATGTTGCTTTCTCTATAAGCTTCACTGCTCATTAATTGCTCTTGAATTGATAGCCATTGTACGTAACTCCCACTGTGGTCAATCATCAGGCAGTAGAACTTAGAACAGTGGGAAATATTCGTTAATATGATTCTTTGATCAACTCAAAAAATACGAGGACTTTTAAGGGTGACATCTAATACAAGTGGATTTAATTTTGTGGACAAAAAGAAAGCCTAATATAAAAACCCAACAATTCATAAGGGCCTGGATATCAGAAGATTAAGTCTTTTAAAGAATCTGGCATGCAGAAAGAGAGCACAGACTATTGCACCGTTAAAGCAGTGCAGCCTAGCAGATAGTAGTCCTAGAGCTTTCTGGGTGTCTACAAAGACAACATTATTTAGTCTCATGTGAGTGGCTATTGAAACTTACCTGACTTTACAGATTATTTCTCATAATAAACAAAATTCTGAGTTAGACCTTGGAAACTTTTGTTAAAATAAAAGTATGTTCTTAGAAAAGAGTAGCAGGTCATACATACATTAAGGCAATTAATAAACTATTCATCAGATTATGATAGCAAATGCCATCAAGGGAAAGAGAGGGATTCTTATTTTGTCTCCTTGTAGAGAAGATAAGAGCCATACATTGTAAAATATCTGTGCCATTCATATTCATTTTATACCTTCCTCTTTTTGTCTACCAATCTACCATTGCATCTGATAGAACCTGTGTATTCCAAAAAAGTCAGGTACAACCTATATAGGTAGGCATACAAATACCTTCATTATCCTTCAAGAAGACAGAATCAGGAAGAGATTTACACAGACTCTAAAGTGAGCTCAGCCAATTTGAGCAGCTATTTTAGTGTCTTGGGATCCACAGCATGGCCTAGAGTTAGTGAAAGGCTTAATAAGGACACATCTCGTTGTCTCCATTGACTCCTTACCTAGGAGGGAGTGGCAGGGTCAGACAAGGTAAGAACTGGATACTCTAAAGCCAGGGTCCAAGACGGATCCTTCATTGTCCTTGTTTATAGTGGAGCTGTGCTCCTTATTTTCATATATCTAAAAAAATGTTCTGCTGACTTACGCGTTTCTCTTAATTTACTAGTTTATATTTATTAACAAGTAATAATAGCTAATATTATTACTTGTTAATAAAATAATTTTAATCCTAATAGCTAATATTTTCCCTTTATTATAGTAAACTTTTCTTATGAATATTATATAACATCAATGAAAATATTTATTTTCCTTTTTTTTTCTTTGAGACAGTCTCACTCTGTCATCCAGGCTGGAGTGCAATGGCGTAGTCTCGGCTCAGTGCAACCTCTGCTTCCCGGGTTCAAGCGATTCTCCTGCCTCAGCCTCCTGAGTAGCTGGGATTACAGGCGTGAGCCACTATGTCCAGGCATCTTCCTTTTAACAACATGTATATTTTTAAATTAAGCCAATACATTTCACATGATAACATTATGTACATCTTGGTGAATATTTTATAAAAATTATTTTAAATCTCTTGACAGTACTTAGAAACTTATGTCATAAATTATAATGAGATTAATTGAGCAAATCAAACTTCTAGCATTACATAGTAATCAAGATGTGATTGCCAGTGGAGTAATATTTCATTTTTATTACTGTAATGTTATCTGAGAAAATAGATATATTTTGTTTTTTGTAATTCACTCAATTATCCATTATGTTTCAAGCTCTTCTGATCCCATTTTGAATTTAACTTTTATTAACCTAACTTTAGTCACATTTTGCTTTACCTAAATGTCCCAAAATATTAGTATTAGCTCTTTTCTTGTGTATAATAATCTTAATAATTTCAGATTTTTGTATTCAACTTGAAAAATTCAACTGTTTGATGTCATATAAATGAAAGGCATAGTCTGTGTTTTTGTATTCAACTTGAAAAATTCAACTGTTTGATGTCATATAAATGAAAGGCATAGTCTTTGTTTTTTGTAATTCACTCAATTACCCATTATGTTTCAAGCTCTTCTGATCCCATTTTGAATTTAACTTTTATTAACCTAACTTTAGTCACATTTTGCTTTACCTAAATGTCCCAAAATATTAGTATTAGCTCTTTTCTTGTGTATAATAATCTTAATAATTTCAGATTTTTACGTCCAAATCTAGTACTTTCAGTATTGAGACAAATTAATTTTGTGAAATTGGGAACTTACTTTTTCATTACATGAAGAATCTAATTCTTAGATATTTTTGCTTGCTTAGGTGGCCTTAAAAGGTAAAGACTGCTGGATACACAATGCCATCAACAATGTTTTTTATAATTCCAGTAGAAATTAATTTTAAATAACAAATATATATATGGTTTAATTTTGATAGCAGATGAAACTTACTTTATGGTTATTGAAGAGTCCCAGTGATTTCCTTGGTTGGAAATACTTTATTGACCCAAATGGCAGGAAGACCACTCAGCACAGAGGACGGTTCCCAAATAGGGAAAAATGGGAGGTAGCCAGCAGACACGTGCCTTCTCATATAATGGAGCGTGGTGACTCTTCTCTGCTGATCTATGTTCACACAGCCAACTCTCAGGCAGGATCCTCTACTGGACCATACGATGTGAACATGGCAGAGGTAAGGTCATTGCTCTTCCTTTTGTAGTTAGTAAAACACATTCTCTATAGTGGCAGAATAAAGGTGCCTTGCTCTGTAACACTTGTCCTCTGCCAAATGAGAAAAGAACTAGTGTGTTAAAAACAACAAGGAATACTTGAAAGATTATAGATGTTACCAAAACAAAAGGTAGGGCTCAATATGGATTCCATATTGTTTTCCCCAATTTGTTGAAAGACTAATGACAATTTATATTTTAAACAAAATTATTTAGTGATGGAAGTTATCTTTTTGACTTTATCACTTCCATTTTACATAGCAGGTAAAAATGTTAATTTCCCTTGTCAACTTGAAAAATTCAACTGTTTGATGTCATATAAATGAAAGGCATAGTCTGTGTTTTTGTATTCAACTTGAAAAATTCAACTGTTTGGTGTCATATAAATGAAAGGCATAGTCTGTGTTTTTGTATTCTTTTTTTTTTTTTTTTTTTTAATTATACTTTAGGTTTTAGGGTACATGTGCACAATGTGCGGGTTTGTTACATATGTATCCATGTGCCATGTTGATTTCCTGCACCCATTAACTTGTCATTCAGCATTAGGTATATCTCCTAATGCTGTCCCCACCCACAACAGTCCAGATGTGATGTTCCCCTTCCTGTGTCCATGAGTTCTCATTGTTCAATTCCCACCTATGAGTGAGAACATGCGGTGTTTGGTTTTTTGTCCTTTGCGATAGTTTACTGAGAATGATGTTTTCCAGTTTCATCCATGTCCCTACAAAGGACATGAACTCATCATTTTTTATGGCTGCATAGTATTCCATGGTGTATATGTGCCACATTTTCTTAATCCAGTCTATTGTTGTTGGACATTTGGGTTGGTTCCAACTCTTTGCTATTGTGAATAGTGCCGCAATAAACGTACGCGTGCATGTGTCTTTATCGCAGCATGATTAGGACTTCATGTCTAAAACACCAAAAGCAATGGCAACAAAAGCCAAAATTGACAAATGGGATCTAATTAAACTAAAGAGCTTCTGCACAGCAAAAGAAACTACCATCAGAGTGAACAGGCAACCTACAGAATGGGAGAAAATTTTTGCAACCTACTCATCTGACAAAGGGCTAATATCCAGAATCTACAATGAACTCAAACAAATTTACAAGAAAAAAACAAACAACCCCATCAAAAAGTGGGCAAAGGACATGAACAGACACTTCTCAAAAGAAGACATTGATGCAGCCAAAAAACACATGAAGAAAGCTCATCATCACTGGCCATCAGAGAAATGCAAATCAAAACCACAGTGAGATACCATCTCACACCAGTTAGAATGGCCATCATTAAAAAATCAGGAAACAACAGGTGCTGGAGAGGATGTGGAGAAATAGGAACACTTTTACACTGTTGGTGGGACTGTAAACTAGTTCAACCATTGTGGAAGTCAGTGTGGCGATTCCTCAGGGATCTCGAACTAGAAATACCATTTGACCCAGCCATCCCATTACTGGGTATATACCCAAAGGACTGTGTTTTTGTATTCAACTTGAAAAATTCAACTGTTTGATGTCATATAAATGAAAGGCATAGTCTGTGTTTTTGTATTCAACTTGAAAAATTCAACTGTTTGATGTCATATAAATGAAAGGCATAGTCTGTGTTTTTGTATTCAACTTGAAAAATTCAACTGTTTGATGTCATATAAATGAAAGGCTTAGATAGTAGTTTTATTTTCTCTAAGCATCTAATAGAATCTTACAAGACGATGATGATTTTCTCTGTCTCAATAATAAGCAAAAAACTAAAAGTTTAAACTGCAACAGAAGGAATTTGTGATAGTCATAATAATTATTTTTTTCTTACTTGAATTATAAACCACTGAAAAATTATGCAAGAATAATTTTTGAAATTTCTGGTTTTTGGCTAAAAACAAAGATTATAATGCATCACATTTGGTTATAAGGAAGAGTCAGGAATAGTAAATTTTTGAGATTTGTAATCTGTAATTATAGCCATATCTATATCAATTTTATACTGGTTCATAAATCTCAAGACCAAGATTTAGAAAGTAATTATTTGTTTTAGTGCACTAACTGGTTACAAATAAGTTTTAAATCTGTTTTATATTACTTTCCTGTCACATTTCAGGATGAAGTACCTGGAAAGTATAGGAGATGGAATATGTAAGAAAATATATGTGTTTCAGTAAGACTTTTAATGTGTTCCACATTGGCACATGCCTTTAGAGAATAGCGTAAATTATTTTTATCTTAACACACAAAAGGAGAAAGGCTTAACTTGCAGAAAAAAGAATTTGCGTCAAACATAAAAAAAAAAAAAAAAAAAAAAAAAAAAAAAAAAAAAAAAAAAAAAAAAAAAAAAAAAAAAAAAAAAAAAAAAAAAAAAAAAAAAAAAAAAAAAAAAAAAAAAAAAAAAAAAAAAAAAAAAAAAAAAAAAAAAAAAAAAAAAAAAAAAAAAAAAAAAAAAAAAAAAAAAAAAAAAAAACAAACAAACAAAAGGCTTAGATAGTAGTTTTATTTTCTCTAAGCATCTAATAGAATCTTACAAGACGATGATGATTTTCTCTGTCTCAATAACAAGCAAAAAACTAAAAGTTTAAACTGCAACAGAAGGAATTTGTGTTAGTCATAATAATTATTTTTTTCTTACTTGAATTATAAACCACTGAAAAAATTATGTAAGAATAATTTTTGAAATTTCTGGTTTTTGGCTAAAAACAAAGATTATAATGCATCACATTTGGTTATAAGGAAGAGTCAGGAATAGTAAATTTTTGAGATTTGTAATCTGTAATTATAGCCATATCTATATCAATTTTATACTGGTTCATAAATCTCAAGACCAAGATTTAGAAAGTAATTATTTGTTTTAGTGCACTAACTGGTTACAAATAAGTTTTAAATCTGTTTTATATTACTTTCCTGTCACATTTCAGGATGAAGTACCTGGAAAGTATAGGAGATGGAATATGTAAGAAAATATATGTGTTTCAGTAAGACTTTTAATGTGTTCCACATTGGCACATGCCTTTAGAGAATAAATTATTTTTTTCTTACTTGAATTATAAACCACTGAAAAAATTATGTAAGAATAATTTTTGAAATTTCTGGTTTTTGGCTAAAAACAAAGATTATAATGCATCACATTTGGTTATAAGGAAGAGTCAGGAATAGTAAATTTTTGAGATTTGTAATCTGTAATTATAGCCATATCTATATCAATTTTATACTGGTTCATAAATCTCAAGACCAAGATTTAGAAAGTAATTATTTGTTTTAGTGCACTAACTGGTTACAAATAAGTTTTAAATCTGTTTTATATTACTTTCCTGTCACATTTCAGGATGAAGTACCTGGAAAGTATAGGAGATGGAATATGTAAGAAAATATATGTGTTTCAGTAAGACTTTTAATGTGTTCCACATTGGCACATGCCTTTAGAGAATAGCGTAAATTATTTTTATCTTAACACACAAAAGGAGAAAGGCTTAACTTGCAGAAAAAAGAATTTGCGTCAAACATAAAAAAGCCTTTTATTTCCTCCACTGCTCCCTAAATAGAAACCCATTATTATAAGATACTGCCTCCTACAACCATTCTCACTTTGTTCCGTATACACCCCAGAGAAAAAAAATAAAAATAATTTAAATCATTGAAAATATAAAGTATATGTGAAATGAGCTACAAAAATGTACCAAACAAGTCATGAATTCACTGACTCTTGGTGAAAATAAGAATTAAAAACTAAAGCAAATACATGTACCAACTTTAGAAAAGATTCACTAGCTTATATTAAGTCTCAACAATGATTTGATTAACAAAACTCTGCACTGAAATAAAAGGATTGACAAAATAGAATGAGATGTCGGAAAACTTCTTGAGGGATCATTATTTCTTGTCTCATTTGGTGTATGTAGGCATCAGAGGTGAAAATGAGAGACAAAGATAAAGAAAATAAATTTCTTAGTCATCTACTTACCACAAGCCTAAGGGAAAGTCAGTGGTTTATATGGTAGAACTAACACTGTAAGTCATTTCTAATACCTGTGCTGATGGAAACCACATGCAGCTTAAAATAGTCCTTATTGTAAGGGTTTACTTGGAAGTGAAAGGTCAAAATTACAAAATGGAAAATAGCAATAGGAGATTCATTATTCACAGTTCCTTTAGACATTTATAGCACAGAGTCGGGAAACTCAAGATTGGAAACAAATGAAAAGCCGATGAAAAGAAAGAAAGAAAGAAAGAATAATGAGACTTAACACTTTTCTTGCAAGTTGACATCATTGTACTAACAAAGTTTGATATCAAGAAGTTATTTTATCTTGCCCTTGGATGACCTATTCAGCAGAAAGTTGAGAAAAATATACTCAGTGTTGCAATGTGGAAAAGTTATATTCTTTCCTGTCCAGTAAAAAGGTCATTATAATATTTATTCCACTATTAAAAGTAAAGTAAAGCACTCTGATTTATTAAAGTAATATGAGATTGAAACATTAAAGTGTAAAAATGGGGTTTTGTACTAGCATATAGCACTCACCTTAAAATAGCAGCTCTAGTTCTTGTTTCCCTCCTTTGTGCTCACAACTGCTTATCTTCTTCCAAGAGAATAAACTCTTTGGGCTTCATATACATAAAAGAGTGTTTACAGCACTCAAATGAGTATCCCTTTTCAATATGATTACTCATCCAGCATTCATGGCTGCTTCTTAAATTTCTTTATTTGGCACTTACTGAGCAATATAGGGAAAGGCACTCCCTTTGGGTTTCGTTACAGATTTACAAAGTGATGAAATTTGAATTCCTATTCTAAACAAGTTTAGAAGCAACCATAATTAAAGTCTTCCTATAGTGGCCACTGTTAGGAATATATATTGATTGTTATTTTCCTGAGGAGAAGGCAGCCATTAATTCTGACTGTTAAGGTTCTGAGAAGGCCGAAGAGCAGAGCTAGTGTTGCAGCCAATTCACAAAAAATGAATTGAAGTTATATAATGAAAAACTAGAGGAATATAAAAGAAATCTTATGAGCAAACATTTAAAGGTATAAAAATCCATAGAATATTTTAATTTTATTCGATTCAAAATATATTTACTTGCTTGATCCTGTGCATGAGGAATAGTTAGAAGTCTGAAATTTATAATACAGTGTGTATTTGGACTGACATTCAGTTTGTACACACTGATATAGCCATTCTGGGCATTAAAATATTGAAATGCCGTGACTATCCTTGGTAAATAATCATAGCCCTTAGTCCTTCAAATATGCCCCTTTGCTGTGTCCACCCTGGAAGCTTCCTCAGGTTTCACTGTCTCTCCAGGATTGGGAAAATCTAATAGTGAAAACAAAAACCTGCCTGGTACAGCAAGCACCTCAAGGAACCCTCTTCAGACCAAGTTTTCTAGTGTTAATATTTATCAGTCAGCGAACTTAACATAATGGCTCCGATGTATTTTGAATTTAATCCCCTAGGTACAAAGAATAGAGTGGAAAATATAAATGAAAAGAAAGATTTGGAACATACTGTGAAGAACCTTGGCTATGATGCTCAAGATTCTGTGAGGCTTTAATATGTTTTTTATGAGAAGTGGGTGAAATGATTAAATGCTGTAATTTAAAAAAATAACTCACGTGGTAAGGTGGTATATGAACTTGATATTTTATATGTGTCCAATTTGGCTAGGAGAAAATTACAAGTAAAGCAGAGCAGTTGAATCAAATAGATACCATCCAGCATGATTTTTTGAAATCCATTCTGGTTCTTTGTGTGTTTAGTCGGCACTATACCTAATTCTACTGAATAGAGCTTCTGTTCCCATTAGGAATAAACTTATGTAAAACATAGTCAAACCAAATTTCCTTTATGGGAAGACTGCTGGGTAGAGTGGGCTCAAGTACAACAAATTTAAGATAAGGCACCATGGCTGTGTTCATTTGTACCCTCTAGGGTAATGAAAGGACAAAGACAGGAAAGAACAGCAAAGCAGGAGAAGTGTTACATAATGAATTCTGTCTATTCCTTTCCTCAGAGGTCCATGTCTAGTATTCAGAATTTTGACAGATGAAATTCCAGTTGAAGGCCATCCTTGATAAAGACTTCTACCATTTTCAATAATTAGTACTCCTTGAAGAGTTACTTTTCACGGTTCAGAAACTCAAGTAGCCTAAGTTAAGACTACATTAATTTCATTTGATTGCTTCACCTCATATTACTATACCCTCTATTGCCCACAATTAAGCCACATTGCTTGAAATTATAATTCACTTTGTGATTATGCTTTCACTGATGTAGTTCTTCCTCCTTTCAACAGTCCATCTGGGAGTTATTTGACTATCCTCAGCAGCTACCTGCAAACATTAGAGCAGTGATCAGCATTGCTTTAAGCTGGTGGATTGACAAGACTTTGGGGAATAACTCCTGCCTAATCTATTTCATACTTATAATGGCTTCCAGGTTAGGCTGCTTAATTTAAAAAGCTAACTTTGCTATCTGTGAGATGAGCAAATCTCAAAGTGATGTTATGTTGACATTTTGAAAGCAAAGTACACGTTGAAAGAGAGGGCTGCCAGGGAAATTCTGCCTAGCAAGCTGGCTTCCCAGGTCCTTCAGAATGTTATTGTATCACTGAATTTAAGTAGGTCCGTAGTCTGAAATTCCACCTTGTAGGTCTAGGAGCAGGATTTTATCAGTATACCCAGATGCCAAATACTAAGCTGAATGCTTCTTGGCGATCATGGCAGTAGCCTCCTAAATGATAGTCTTGAGAAGCATTTTGACTAACCCAGTGGTTTTCATTCTATATTCTAGAAAGCTCTAGAATTTAACTGTTCAATATGACAGCCTCTAGCCATATATTAAATATCAAACAATTGAAATGTGGCTAGCAACTAAGGAACAAAAATTTTTAATTGTAATTTTAGATTTCTAATCTTAAATTAGAATTATAAGGTACTTTAACTTAAATAAAAAATTAAAAACCAATATTTAATGTAGTTACTGAAAAACTTCTATTTAGAACAACAGCATAAATATATTGTTTAGAACAATATACTTTTTCAACTCTAATTTCTTGAAATCTTTATACAGATCAAGTGTTTCCAAGGAAAATGTAGCATCTAAATTGAAATGTGCATTAAGTATAAAATGCACACTAAATGTTAAGACTTACTAAAAGAAAAATAATGTAAATATTTCATTAATAAAATTTATGTTAAATATATGTAAATGATTATATTAGGTAACATATAATAATAAAATTAACTTTACCTATGACTTTTTTACTTTTTTAAAATGTGGCTTCTTGGAAATTAAAAATTTCACATGTGGCTCACGTTATGTTTTATTGGACCGAGCTGGTCTAGAATATGGGGGTTTTGTTATTCAGATTATTTATCCACTCAGGTAATAAGCATAGTACCAGATAGGTAGTTTTTTGATCCTCATCTTCCTCTCATCCTCCACCCTAAAGTAGGCCCCAGTGTATATTGCTCCCTTCTTTGTGTCCATGTGTACTCAATGTTTAGCTCTCCCATATAAGTGAGAACATGTAATATTTGGTTTTCTGTTCATGAATTAGGATAATGGCCTCCAGCTCCATCCATGCTGCTGCAAATAACATGATTTTATTCTTTTTTATGGCTGCATAGTATTCCATATTTTATGTTTACCATAATTTTTATATCCAATCTACTGTTGATGGGCATTTAGGTTGATTCCATGTCTTTGCTATTGTGAATAGTGCTGCAATGAACACGTGTGCATGTTTTTGTGGTAGAACAACTTATATTTCTTACAGTATATACTTAATATTGGGATTACTGGGCCAAATGGTAATTCTGCTTTAAGTTCTTTGAGAAATTGCCAAATTGCTACACATAACATTTGATGTAGTTGTAGATTCCAGAGGTTTTAAGAATCTTCTTGGTTTTTTTTTTTTTTTGCATTTCTTTTATAGATTTGAGGATATATGTATTTATTTGTTACATGGATATTATTTGTGTGGTGGTGAGGGTTGGGTTTATATTGTACTCATCAGAATGGGAGAAAATATTTACAAGTTATGTCTCTGACAAACGAATAAAATCTAGAATATACAGGGAACTCAACTCAAGAAGAAAAAAATCAAACAACCCCATTAAAAACTGGACAAAGGTTATGAGCAGACATTTCTCAAAAGCAGCCAACAAACGCATTTAAAATGATCAACATAACTAATCATCAGTGAAATGCAATTGAAAACCACACTGAGATATCATCTTATTAATACATGAGCCAGAATGGCTTTTATTAAAAGCCATTAAAACAACAGATGTTGGCATATATGTGAGGAAAAGAGAATGCTCATACACTATTGGTGGGAATGTAAATTATTACCACCTCCATGGAAAACAGTATGGAGGTACTTCAAAGAACTAAAAACTGAACTGCAATTTGACCCAGGAATTCCACTGCTGGGTGTCTATTCAAAGGAAAATAAATCATTTAAAAAAAGACACCTGCATTTTTATGTTTATCACAGCACGACTTACAATAGCAAAGTCATTGAAGACACCTAAGTGTATTTGTTTTTGTCCTCTCTGATGTGTTTATGCTTCCCTAAGTACTCCTTCTTAGATAGAGTCTGTGTCTTACAGCTCTTTCAGTTATAATCCACTGTTAATAATTGATTCCCATGGTGGATGCGGTAAGATATGGGGGACAGAGACCATGTTGTAAACTTATGATTATATCTCAGTGTTTATGTGAGTCTGTTTCTCTGGACTCTGGCCTTCCCAACTATTTCTTAGCTTTCCCACTCCTAAAGGTGATGCAGGAAGACTAGAGTGTTCTGAAGACTAATAAATGCCCTTATCTCAGGTGAGATGAGGCTCTGATAAAATCTCCCTAGCCCTCTTTCCCAGAGTAAAATTTTGTTGTGGAAAAAGCTGTGGGTATATTTCACAATGACTATTCTTCCTTTCCCCCTTCCAGTGTGATAAAGACAGTATTCTTGGTTCTTCACAATAAGGAACCTGATAGGGTTCTTGGAGATAGAACTAGCCAGAGAGTATTCTTCGTTCTTCACAATAAGGAACCTGATAGGGTTCTTGGAGATAAAACTAACCAAAGTGTTGGGCACCCCCCTTAAATAGTGATCTGCAGGAGTTTCTCATTCTAATGCTAGTCTGCAGTCCGTCTTCAGCAGTTTTTGAAAATTACCATTTAAACGCTTCAATTTGTTTATTGTTCTAGAAGTTTCTATTCTTGGTAAGCAGATCCCAGCTGTTAATGTCTGACTATCTTGTCTCTCGAGATTTGGATGGCTGTTTGTCCTATGACCTCCGTTCTCTGGTAGATCTAAGAAAAGTTATTGTTTTCCAGTGTGTTTAGTCTTTTTATTGTTATGAAGATGAGAATGATGACTTCCAAACTACTTGTCAGAAAAGATAACCAGTATAATACCATTTGTAATTACGCTGGATAATCATGGTCACATTATATAGTTTTTTGTCCTGAAAGCCTTGTCTTTCAATTGGTATATCCATTTTTAAGATATGCAATATCACTTTATTATATTCTAATCAGGATACATTTTGCCTCTTTCCATGGGTGTTAATTAAATTAAATCACATTTGACTACATTTTTCGTAGAGTGGTAGTTAAGCAAAGCTAATATTTACATCTTTAATTTTTTAATGGATCACAAACTACTGAACTTGGTGTTCTTGAAGTTACAAAGAAGGGTAAAACAACATTTAAGCCCCAGTGAAGCTTATCATGTACTTGGAGAAACAAAGCTAATCTTCTTGAAACAAATAGAAAAAAAAACTTTTTGATCAAATTCAGAGATTGAAAAATGGCTTTTAAAGCCAGGTCAAGGAAATAAATAATATCCACTGGAGTCTAGGTAAGCATGTAGCACATGAGACCAGAACAAAAGTTGAAGGCATTTAATTAAGTTATCTTATTTTACAAATCCAAACACTGACAACAAATACTTTGCAAATAGTTATTGGTGTAGCTGAAGCAAGCTTCTAGTTTTCTAATAGTTATTACTTTGCCTAACACATGATTTAGAATTTAAAATAAATAATTTGTTGTTGATTTAACACTTACATGCATGCTAGCATTTTCAGATGGCATATCTCAGCTATAGTAGGACAATTTAGGAGTATCATTCAGTGTTAAATATTTAGAGATGACTCTACTCAGTATCCCTAGTGATGTGTCACACTGAGGTTGAGATTATAACCCGAGTCTTCATCAGGTTGATTGAAAGTGTTTCATGATAATTCTGGAAACTAACACATTTTCTTACTCGTGCTCTTCTAAGCTATAGCCATTAGCAAATAGTAGTTCCTAAAGGACATTTAAAAAAAAGACACCTGCATTTTTATGTTTATCACAGCACGACTTACAATAGCAAAGTCATTGAAGACACCTAAGTGTATTTGTTTTTGTCCTCTCTGATGTGTTTATGCTTCCCTAAGTTCTTAGATAGATTCTGTGTCTTACAGCTCTTTCAGTTATAATCCACTGTTAATAATTGATTCCCATGGTGGATGCGGTAAGATATGGGGGACAGAGACCATGTTGTAAACTTACGATTATATCTCAGTGTTTCTGTGAGTCTGTTTCTCTGGACTCTGGCCTTCCCAACTATTTCTTAGCTTTCCCACTCCTAAAGGTGATGCAGGAAGACTAGAGTGTTCTGAAGACTAATAAATGCCCTTATCTCAGGTGGGATGAGGCTCTGATAAAATCTCCCTAGCCCTCTTTCCCAGAGTAAAATTTTGTTGTGGAAAAAGCTGTGGGTATATTTCACAATGACTATTCTTCCTTTCCCCCTTCCAGTGTGATAAAGAGAGTATTCTTGGTTCTTCACAATAAGGAACCTGATAGGGTTCTTGGAGATAAAACTAACCAAAGTGTTGGGCACCCCCCTTAAATAGTGATCTGCAGGAGTTTCTCATTCTAATGCTAGTCTGCAGTCCGTCTTCAGCAGTTTTTGAAAATTACCATTTAAACGCTTCAATTTGTTTATTGTTCTAGAAGTTTCTATTCTTGGTAAGCAGATCCCAGCTGTTAATGTCTGACTATCTTGTCTCTCGAGATTTGGATGGCTGTTTGTCCTATGACCTCCGTTCTCTGGTAGATCTAAGAAAAGTTATTGTTTTCCAGTGTGTTTAGTCTTTTTATTGTTATGAAGATGAGAATGATGACTTCCAAACTACTTGTCAGAAAAGATAACCAGTATAATACCATTTGTAATTACGCTGGATAATCATGGTCACATTATATAGTTTTTTGTCCTGAAAGCCTTGTCTTTCAATTGGTATATCCATTTTTAAGATATGCAATATCACTTTATTATATTCTAATCAGGATACATTTTGCCTCTTTCCATGGGTGTTAATTAAATTAAATCACATTTGACTACATTTTTTATGTTTATCACAGCACGACTTACAATAGCAAAGTCATTGAAGACACCTAAGTGTATTTGTTTTTGTCCTCTCTGATGTGTTTATGCTTCCC
>JAKGGE010001361.1:0-43996 GCA_023748175.1 Hoolock leuconedys
ACTGCTTCAATTCTGACTAGCCTTATAGGAAAAAAAAGCTATTTTGTAAGATATTGTTTCAGTTGGATCCTCAGCTCCATTCCATTCCCCACCTGCTGAAAGTAGCTGGAACAACAGGTGTGCACCACGTGCTGGGCTCATTTTTGTATTTTTAGTAGAGAGGGGCTTTTGCCATGTTGTCCAGGCAGCTCTCGAATGCCTGGACTCAAGTGATCCACCTGCCTGGGCCTCCCTACCCTGCTGGGATTACAGGCATGAGCCACCCCACTTGGCCGGGCCACACTGTATTTTCAATTTAAAGGTTTTGTAGTCACTCTTCAAAGATTCTGGTTTTGTTGTATTGTGCATGATGGGATTCAGGACATGCTACCCAAAGTATAACATCTTTGGGTATTGAATATTTATGTTAAGGGAATTTGAATAAACAACAGAAGCAGGAAGGTCACTATCACCTCCCTGCCCCTTCTTTTCCTGGAAGGTCGATTGTAAGACCCTTATGGGAGAGGGGGTGCCCTCTGTACCCAGAGGAAGGTGCATCCTGGGAGTGTGAAGACACAGGGACACAGGAGAAGAGCCTGAACACAGAGGTCTGGCTACGCTTCCCAGCTCTGTCACTGTTAAGATCACACTTCTATTGTCTTATCATACTTCTCCAAGACTATGCATTCTTCAATAAACTACTCTTAAAACAAACAAACAAACAAAACTGAGGTTTAGTTGTTTCCATCGGCCTCATTTCCTTTGGAAGGCCTTCCTGTCACGTAAAACTTACATTAAATATATACATCTGCTCTTCTCTTTGTTAGTCTGTCTTTTGCTGTAAGGGCTCTATCAGTGAACCTAGGCTGGCTGGAGGAAAAAGTCATATTTCCTCTCTATTTTGTACAAATGTCTTCACTGTAAACTATAAAATTTTATTGGGGCAGATTTGAAGCAAGAGACTGCATCATTATTCACCTTTGGATGAGCTGAACAGATGAGCTAATAAACTCCCAGTTCCCCCAGATAGAAATACTTCTCTAGCTCATTCCCTGTAGCTCCTAGAGGGTCAAACCTGCTGGAGACTGAGGGGCTCCTCCTGGGATCTCCCAGCCCAGGAGGTTACCGCTGGTGAGAGGATTGCTGCAGTCTCCTGGGAGGGTGCACGGCCATTGAAAACAATTGCTGTAACTCAGTACAACCGGTTTTCATCACATCTGCCTTGTGCATGCAGGTTGCAGGCAAAATAAGAGCTAACATGCACATGAGTAACATATGCACATCATCAACTGTGCCTGCAACAATAAAGTGCCACATGTCAGTACAGTTGATGAGTGTGCATGTTTATTCATTTAGTCCCTACCTCAGGCCGAGGGTCACACCATCACCTTCATCTTCCATATGAGAAACTGAGATGCACAAGATGTTAAGTGACCTGTCCAGGGTCACCAGCCATAAAGAAGAATTTGAAAGCAGGGGAATTTGAAGTGAAGGCAGCCTGGCTCCAGAAGACATTCTCAGAACCAGGTTTCTAATACCCTAACTAAACCACCCTTGCAAAATTATGACAGTGAGAAAAAAACTTACTAATAGGAACCAAGGACTGTGAAAGAAATCTGACCTGAATGCATCTGTTTCTAACTGAGCCGTTCTGTTCATTCCTGGGCGAGGCCAGGCTAAACTATGAGAGGAGTTTAGCTTAGTCTAAGTCTGAAACAAGATGATTGCAGCTTCCTGAGACACCTCCTTAGCAAAGCTAACAACAAATTAGTACCTAGATTGGAAATTATGGCTTCAGGAGTCAGTGGCAGCCAGAAGCCACATGATTCCTAAGATCCCCAATTGTGCCTATATATAATATTATTAGTGTCAAACCTAATATTATGTTTTTCTAAGAGATATTTTTTCAGACCCTGCCTTGTGATGGACTAGCTGTGCCACTCAGACTGGTAAACTGGCTCATCTGGTCCTGTGGTCCCATCCAAGGACTGACCAGTGCAAGCAAACAAGCTCTTATACCCCCCAGATTTCCAACCAATCAGCTTTGCACATCTCTAGCCCTGCCTGCCAAACTATCCTTAAAACAAAAGCAGAAACAAACAAACAAACAAACAAAACCAAAACCCTAGTCTGAATTTTGAGGAGGCAGATTTGAGTAATAATAAACCCCTGTTCTGGTCCATCAGCTGCCTCTGCATTTATTAAATATTCTACTGTAGAAAGCCTGCTGCTCTCAGCCGCCCATTGGCTTATCTGGGCAATGGGCAAAATAAACCCACCGGCAGTTACACCTAATAAGAGAGAAACACAAATTGTGGGGCATGCTTGAAAAGAAATGTAAGTCTGTGTATTTCTTTTGAAGAAACACAAAAGGAGGAGGAATGATAAGACAGGTAATACACTGTCCCTCTGTCCCAAATATTTTCAGATTCCTCCTGCCTCATTTCCTTCTTATCCCAACAACTTCCTCCCCAGAACCTTCAACTTAAACACTGTCCTGCCAGAACTGGGTTTGTCCTTCCCTTACATTTTCCTCTCACCCGCCCCACACCCCCTCCAAATCTAATCTGTTCTTCACTTCCAGTCATTGAGGATTTTCCATTTAAAAATATAAAAAATTCATAAAGAGGAAGATAACTGGTCATCCATACTCACACCTCCTGGAATTAGTTACTGTTAACATATCTACATATTTTTTCTTCCTCAATCATTTTTAAGCTATTGTCTTCTTTAAAAAAAAAAAAAATCATGCTACTAAGTATAGACCTAGATAATAGTAGAGAGAAATGTAAACATATGTAAAATTTCTCATCACCTTAAGTTCAAAAATAACTTCATAAATATCTCGCCAAGTAACACTGGAGTCATGGTGTTGTTATATCTATAGAGAGAAGAATGTATATTTTAGCTAGACTGTTCCCCAGGTCTACACAAAAAAAGAAAAAAGAATAAAAAATAATAAAGAAGGATATATATACCTGAAAATATAAAAATATATAAAAATATATAAAAATATATATTTAATAATATATAAAATTATACATTATATATAATTCTATATTTAAAATATAAAAATATATAAAAACCTATATATGTATGCTTTTATAAAATTGAGCTTAGACTCTATTTTTTATTTTACAAATATTCCATTTAATAGTGCATGAACTTAACTGCAGACAAAGAGACAGAAGCAGAAATGAAGGAATTCTGAACTCCCCAGTACAGTTGAAAGACATTTTTTCAAACGACTCCTAAGGGTAAACATACATTGAATTAAGTAGAAGACATTAAGATTTGGAGTGGTTTCCTTATTCCTTTTTACAACCAAGTTGATTAAGGTGTGAGTTGACTATGGTACAATGCATCCTTTCTGTGGTTTGATGACGCGTCTAGTATTCTTAAAGGTCCCTCTCTTTGTGCTCCCCTTGCGTAAGTCAGTCCCACACCCCCCACCCTTCCAGCAATCAATGATGTATTTTCTGTCACTGTACAGGTTAGTTTTACCTGTTCTAGAAATTCACCTTGATGCATGCACACAGGATGCACCTTTTCATCACTTGGCATGATGTTTTGGAGATAATCCATGCCATCTCTACAAGTTTCAATGTGTCCCATTTTGGTTGCTGTGTTCGCAGATCGCCCCACATTCTGCCGACAAGTGAGACTGCGGTTCTGACCTGAGGGCCTGGTGAACATGAGCAGGCACCTGGGCGCGGAGAGCCACCCCACAGAAAGCAAGCGGGCAAGCTGGTGGGGCCGCCAACCGAACGTGTGGACACTGCTTTCTGTCCCAAGTAAAAGAACAGCACCAAAGGCCCTGCTTTCAACCCCAAAGAACAGCACCTGTCTACCTAGAGTTTCACCTGGCTCCAGGAGGTGGCGGAACACACCCTCTGCCAGCACAGAACCTACAAACCCCTGTGGGGGGCTGCGGCTAGAAGCACAGGCTGTGTGAAAGGCGGACCTGGGGCTACGAAGAAAACACGAAGTTTTCACAGAGGGCAGCCCAAGACACACTGGAGACAAATACCAGCCAACTTAAAAAAGCAGTCCAATGCAGAAAGGGAAGAGAAAGATCAGCCACCTGGGGCCTGTGTTAAGCAAGCTCACGACACCAGCGGAGAGGACGGCAACACAATAATTTCTTTTCCTTACGCTTCGCGACTGTAAGGACAACACTTACCATGACGACAAAGCAACAAACCTGTAGAAAGTTACGTAGAATCCACTTCTTGCACTACAAGACTTCAGTGGAAAGCACTAATGCAGTGCTACTTTGCTATTATGCAACAAAATTTCCCACATTTGGATTAATCACAGGGTCACCACATCTGGAGTGTAATGCAAAAGAAAGAAAAAAAAAAAAAAAACCACAATAAAACATGAAAAACCACTTTCATACAGTCATTTCCGCTCTCAAATGATTATAAACCCACAAACCTCCGCCCTGCTACTGTTCAACATGCCTCACCCTTTAACACACACGGTCAGTTGCCCAGCGCACCCCGGAGCCCTCCTAGCCTTGACACACAGCTGGGACTTTCATGTCCGAACAGCAGTCCTGGACTCGCTCCCTCAGCACGGGAACTCCTTCGTAGCGAAGCAGCCGGTGGCGAAGCAGCAGCCCCTGCGCTGCCTCATCTACATAGAAGTCGCCCTATCCGTGATGTCACCGGATGAAGTGCCTTTCCTGTCTGGCTCTGTTTCTTGCTGTCCTGTTTTCTGTCACTCAGCTGAACAACAGGCTACCAGAGCCTGCGAGGACAGTGACGTCTGCTTCTCTTTTCTTTCTCTCCCTTCCCCGCCCCGATCTTAACAAAGAAGCAGGTGTTTCTGTTGTAGTTTTTTGTTTTTAGCCGGAGTCTTGCTCTGTTGCCCAGGCTGGAGTGCAGTCGCATGATCTCTGATTCCTGCAACCTCGGCCTCCAGGGTTGAAGCGATTCTCCTGCCTCAGGCTTCTGCATAGCTGGGATTACAGGAGCACACCAATTCCCTTACACTTTTGTATTTTTAGTAGAGACGGAATTTCACCATGTTGGCCAGGCTGATCTCGAACTCCTGACCTCAGGTGATCCGCCGGCCTTGGCCTCCCAAAGTGCTGGGATTACAGGCTGAGCCATCAGGCCCGCCCAGAAGCCGGTTCTCAGCCTGTGTTGTCAAGGACCCTTGGCAGACAGTTGAGCCTGTCCACCCCTTCTTCAAAGAATGGCTTGTGATGCGCAGGACTAAAAAACACAGGGATTACACAAGAAACTGGTTCTCTTCCCATCGTTATCCTTGTGATATAGCACTTATTTGAAATTGCCGTTCAATATCAGAGAGAAACCATATCTGTGAAACTAGAGATGCTGCTCAGATGACTGCAAACCAGCCATCCTTACTTGTTTTACCAATTAGTAGCTATAAGGACGTGGTCCAATTCTCATGAATCTTGTAGGGTTTTTTCAAATACAGCAATGTACAAATATGCTGCCCCAGCAGAGCACACTGGACACTCAGGCATGGTGCTGGAGTTTGTCATCTCTTCCACGACCCTCTCTCTAGACCTTAGCACTTAACCCTCATACAAGAACTTTATATTTCTCCTGCAAAGATAGAAACAAAGTGGTCCAAATTTGGAGAAAAAAAATTGGGAAATTTTATTTGAGGTGCTTAACTGATTACTTTTAATCTGTAGAATACAATCCCAAACTCTGATAATACTCCACAGTCTCCAAATCTATCAGGCGAAGCTTTCTCCTGTCCTTGCTTTCATATAAATCAAATCATAAAGTGTGTAGTGGGTTTTATGGAATATAACTGCCCAATGGTTCCTGCTGCCCGTCACTTGTGACAGAACCAATTTATCAAGACAGGGGAATTGCAATAAAGAAAGTTATTTACCCAGAGCCGGCTGTGTGGGAGACCAGAGTTTTATTATTACTCAAATCAGTCTTTCTGAGCATTCTGGGACCAGAGTTTTTAAGGATAATTTGGTGGTGGGACAGTGAGTTGGGAGTTCTTGACTGTCAGGTCGGGAGATGAACTCATAGGGAGCTAAAGCAACCTCTTGAGCTGGGTCAGTTCCTTGGTGGGGGCCACAAGATCAGATGAGCTGGTTTATCCATCTGGGTGGTGCCAGCTGATGCAACAAGTGTAGGGCTACAAAATACCTCACGCACCGATCTTAGGTTTTACAAGGATGTGATCCCCAGGGAACTATTTTGTGAGGTTTAGAATCTCGCAAGTCGGAGGCTGTATGATCCCAAACCATCATTTCTAATCTCGTGGCTAATTTGTTAGTCCTGCAAAGGGAAGTCTAGTCCCCAGGCAGGAAGGGGTTTGTTTTGGGAAAAGAGCTGCTACCATCTTTATTTCACAGCTAAACCATAAACTAAGTTCCTCTCAAAGTTATTTTGGCCTGTGCCCAGAAATGAACAAGGACAGTTGGACATTGGAAAAAAGATGAATCAGTTAGGTCAAATCTCTTTCACTGTGATAATTGTCCCAGTTATAATTTTTTCAAAGTCGGTCTCCAGGAGTAGAGGCATAGGTTTGACTTCTTTCACTCAGTTATGTACATCTATGAATTTTTCATGTTATTCATGTGGTTATTTGTTTCTGTGTGCATTCCTTTGTATGAATATAGCCAACTTATCTATTTATTCTACTGTTGCTGAACATGTTGACCTAAAAGAGAATTGAAGTATCAAACCTAAAAAAATAGAGTTTGGGATTTGAGCCAAAGTGAAGGCAGCTGCCCATGACCTCACACCCCAAGAACCTTGATCTGAGCTACCTTTGCCTTTGTCACAAGCAGGTTTTAAAGGTCGTATGGGACACACAATGAGCTGGATGGAAAGGTGGCTGTCAGGAATTCTCATTGGTTTTCAGAAATAGCATTGATGAGAGCTTAGCTATCCGCTATTAAACGTGTGTGGGATACAGTGTTTGGTGTAGCATTATTAGATTAATTTACGCTACCTGGGGTGATAGCAAACAGTTTCAACAGTTGAATACATAGCTCAAAGGAAGGAAGTAGAAAGTACATGTCTTGATTTAATGTCTCTCTGATCATGTGAAGTGGCTCACATTCCTCAGATAAAAATTCTTTAAAAAATCTTTCTTCTTGAAAGCATTGATGATCAAAAGCTCAGCCAATGTGTCCCTGTTTGCCAGGAACACTCATTCCTAGATAGTCTTTCCCACACTGAGGGGCAGGAGGAAAGGAGAAAGAGACCTCAGTTAAGTCTAAAGCTATCACTTGTTGAATCATCTCTAGTGTTCAGATACCATAAAATCAGTTTTCTCAGGAAGGAAACAGGAAATATATAACATTAATAATTTGAATAGTACACATATAATGCACACAACAATGAATCACAAAGAGAATCTGCACTGAAACAGTAAGGGAACCTATTCCATTAGGGAGCCAACTAAAACATCAGGAAAACATCACATACCAGTTCTTCTTTCATGATTTCTTGTAGCCAAATGACTTCTAATTTTTTCTACATAAATGCTACCGGGATATTTATTTTGTATACGAATTTAGAGGTTGTAAACACCACATATCTACCTCCCTGCTCAGCTAAATCTATCATCTAAAGTGCCGTGGAGGCTGCCGGGTTGCTGGGTCTCCCCTCTGTGTTCCACATGCTTGCACTAAGTGAGAGAAGGTGGTTGTGGGCAAGCCAAGCAGTGCAGAGATCACAACCAGGTGGGCAGGGGGCTGCTCTCTCCACACCATCAGTTGACAATGTACAATTCCTTTTATGAACTCTTGTAAGTGCTGCTGTATTGTTTTTGTTTTGTTTTTACTATGACAGACCTCTAGTTCCAGCTGGAGTGCAGCAGTGGAAACGCATCTTGCCCACTACAGCCTCTGCCTCCGGGTTCAAGCTTACTTCCTCCAAGCACAGCCTCTCAGGTTGCTAGGACTACAGGCACATGCCACTGTGCCCAGCTACTTTTTGTAATTTTAGTAGAGATGGGGTTTCACCATGTTGACCAGGCTGGTCTCAAACTCCTGACCTCTAAAGAAGGATTTCTAACCATGGGAAGCACATCCATCAAAGCAAAAAGACAGTTCCCTAAAAATGTTTGGGGTCACTCTAATGACAGGCAGATAATTAGCAAATTTTCCCCCAACAGGATCTCCATCTATTACTAAAACAGAGTGGTGGGCATGCCTAATGAAAAGCTTGAGGACACTCATCCAATTTTTTGTTTGTTTGGTTGGTTGGTTGTATTTTTTTTAGATGATGTCTCACCCCTGTCTCCCCTAGGGCTGAAGTGCAAGTATGATCTTGCTCACTGCAACATCTGCCCCTGGGTTCAAGGGATTCCCACTTCAGCCTCCCTGGAGAAATGGGAGGGAGTACATGTGAACACCACTATACCCAGATAATTTTTGTATTTTCAGTAGAGATCGGTTTCCTGGCCAATGTTGGTCAGGGCTGATCTCCTGAACCCTGACCACAGGCAAGTGATCCACCCGGGCCTCTTGGCCCTTCACCCATCCAGTGCTGGATTTCTCTGAGCTATATATATATAGGGTGACCAAATATCCTAAAAAAGACATTGCACCTCATCATTCCATGCCTTCAGACATTTAAGGGCCATGGATGGTGATCTCCTCCAGAGACAAAATAAATGCTGGTGCATAACAGGTAAGTGTAGTGTAATTTTATGCAGTACATCAGCTTCTCGGCATTTAAACCATGGGTCACACATGTTAGAGCAAGAGGCAGGTTGGATCCTGATAGCAGGGAGGGAGTGTTTTCCTTTAACTTCCAAATGAACATGGTATTTACCACTGTCATTTCAGAGTGAGGCAACAATTTTTTGTTTGGTTGGTTTTGTTTAGGATTTTTGTTTCTTTTCAGCCAGGGTCTCAATTGTTATTCCACACACTGATAAGCTGTGGGTACATTTATCAGGCCAGTACAGTCTCTTGAATCCTCTTGACCCTCTCAGGGCTCAATGAATCATCCCACCCCTTGCCTCCCAAGTGCTGGAGTTACAGGGACACACCACCACCATGCCCAGCTTATTTATTTACTTTCTGAGACAGGGTCTCACTCTTTTGCCCAGTCCGGGATGCAGTGGTGTCATCAGAATTCACCGTGGTGTGCCTGAACCTCCTGGGCTCCAGTCATCCCATCACCCTCACAATTCTGAGTAGTTGGGATAAAGGGTGGCACCGCCATGCCCAGCTAATTTTTTGTATATTTTGTAGAGACAGGGTTTCCTGCCCACTCCCTTGCCCGTGCTAAAGTCTCAAACTCCTGCTGGGCTCAGTGATCCTCCTGCCTCGGCCTCCCAAAGTGCTGGGATTACGAAGGTGGCAGTTATCTTTGACAGTACACCAGATGGGTTAAACTGAAACATGGGGCAGAAGGTAAGGATGGGTCAGATAAATTCGATAAACAGGATTTTGACGGACCTCTCGTTTGTATTGTCAAAAAAGTAATCAGGGAGGAATTTACAACTTAAAGGATTCCAAACAGTGTACATATTCCAGTCAATAGAAAAAGAGACCAACTCTTTCAGTTGCAGTAAGCACTGAATTGTGAATAACTGCTTATACAGGCTGGTATAAGTAAGAAAGGGACCATAACAGATGTCAGCTACTCGCCATCTTGTTAGAAGATTGCAGGTCACCTTAAGGAAAACCTCCACCGACAGATGCCGTCCACTCTGGTAGGGTTGCCTTTAGATATGAGAAACATGAATCTGTGTACAATGCCCTTATGTTTACTGCCACAGAGATTGGGAAATAATACCTCATGTGAGCCAGGTGCAGTGGCCCACACCTCTGGTCCCAGCTACTTGGGAGTTGGTAGGACTACGTTTGCCTGTAGTCCTAGCAACAGGCACTCCCAGCCATGGCCTCCCAGTGGAAGATGGTTTGATCCCAGGGAGGTAAAGGCTAAAGCAGTGAGTTATAATCGCAACCACTGCATTCTGCTCAAGTAACACACATAATCCCATCTAAAAAAACAAAAAATTAATACACACACTATGTAAATTCCAGTGGACTTGAGGGAATATTTTATTTGATGTTGTTTCCAGTACTTATGTTGTTCCAGTTTATAGGCATAATTTTGATATTTTCATTTCCCAGCAGCTCATTATGAAAGGAATATTTTATTAATTTGGAGCCTTGTTGGGAAGTTTTGCGGAGAACTTAGGGAATAATGGAGAATGTTTCCTTTAAGAAGTGCAGTCCATAAGCCCTTCATCTAACCACTGGTATGTAGTCCTCCCCGCTATAAATTTCAACAGGAGGGAGTGGAAGTTTTCCAGAAACTGGGGATCTTTTTTGACCAGGGAAGGCTGCTTAGAAACTTCTGTTAGCTTTGTCAATTGAGTTTTATTGTATCATTATTGTTGCACTAGTCCAGAGGATTAGTGATAGGCAAAATGGAAATGTTGGGACATAGGCCAACGTTACAAAATGGATTCAACTACCTGCCTTGATAAAGTGTGTTCCTTGGTTGTTATGGAGACTGTGATGGCACCCATGAGGAATGATTTTTGAATCACAATCTACCTGCTACTTGGGCTGTGGCTCATCAGTATGGAAATGCTTCAACCCCAGTGAGAGCACATATAAATTAGCACCAGAAAGTATCTGCACCGGAGATGGGAGACAGCTGATAAAGTCTAACTGCTATGTCTCAAAGGGCCCTAAAGGCAAAATGTCCCTGGGTGGACCCATGGGGTTTTCCAGGATTATGTTTGGGACAGAACAGATAGTACTCATGCTAGTCAAACCTTGTGCACCGTAGGAGATAGTTTCACTAGCACTGTTTTCCCCATAAGTATCATTTAGTCTGAATTCCAATGAGTCAGTTTATGAACCACTTTAAAAGGAAAATTGAAGCCTAAGGTGGACTAGCGCTACTCATTAGTCTATACCATATGTGCCTGTTTCTGAAGAAAAACTTGTCTCTTTAATTTTGCCAGAGATCTATCTCTTGCTTGGGAGATCCCACGCGTGTTTCTAAAAAAAACGTTTTCAATGGGTCATGTCACAAAGGTCATTTGGAGAAGTTCTGGTGTTTGTCACCCTCTCAGAGCTGCATTCTAGCTGCAGCACTGCAAAATGGTTATTCTTGCCTCCAGGATACCCACTTTTTTTTTTTTTTTTGAGACGGAGTCTCGCTCTGTCGCCCAGGCTGGAGTGCAGTGACGCAATCTTGGCTCACTGCAAGCTCCCCCGCCTCCCCCGGGTCACGCTTATTCTCCTGCCTCAGCCTCCGAGTAAAGCAGAGTACCCAATTTTGAATGACAAGGGAATTTTGATGATGGCCAAAGATTTTAAGTTTTCAAATTGCTCCTAAGAGTCAAAGACTTATTGTCATTTATGAGTCAGATCTGAAACCTCACAAATATTAGCTGACGCTGAGGGGATTGACTGAGCCCAGGAGTTCAAGACCAGCCTGGAAACCACTGTGAGACCTCCTCTGTATAAAAAGCCTAAGACCATTGCAGACAGGGAGACAGCACCTCTGGCCCCATCTACTCGGAGGCTGAGGTGGGAGGACTGCTAGATTCAGAAGCTCTGAGGTCGTGGTGGGCCATAATGGGAGCCACCTGCACCCAGCATGGTGACAGAGTGAGACCCCAGAGCCCCCAATAAATAAATAAATAAATAAATAAATAAATGGGTTTTTTTGTGTTTTGGTTTTTTGTTTTACTGAGTTTTTTTTTTTTTGAGATACCACGCTTCCAGGCTGAGTGCAGTGGCACAATCTCTGCTCACTGTAGTCTGGCCTGGTTCACGCATTCTCCTGCCCCAGGCCCCTGAGTAGTTGGACTACAGGGCCCACCACGTCTCTCTCTCTCTAATTTGTATTTTGTGAGATCGGGTTTCACCCATGGTCCTCGACCCTGACCTCGATCCTGCCCTCACTGGCCTCCCAAAGTGCTGGGATTAGTTTGAGCCACCCAAGGCCTCGGCAATAAACCATTTTAACCATTTAAAAATATCAACACAGATTTGTTTGGTCTTTAAGTGTGCATTGCTTAAATTCCTCCTCCACCCATATCTAAATCTAAAGCAGAGCCTGCTTTAGAAAGAGAAGAGGAAAATGCATTTCAATTTAGAAAAGGGAAGTCTTTCACAATATTCTTAATTCACATTATGGTGAAGCAGTATACACAATGGTAGGCTCCCCTCTTCCTGTGGGTTTTGTTCCTGAAAAGAACAGAAGCTCTCAGGGAAAATGCGGTTCCTGGGATCTCCTCAGGTGATGGTGTGCTGGAAGAAGAGGCAAGGCAGGACCGAGGGGCCTCAGGTGGCAGGAGACCATGCAGGTGCAGGGGCAGGGGAAAAGGGAGCAGTTGAGGCTAAAGAGACAAAGCCCCACATTTCCTCAATCCAGAAAAGCATCAGATATCCCCAGTTTAAATCCTCAATGGAGGCAATTTTCTCAGTAGTTCTATTAGAACTTTAGGTACTCATTGTATAAGTTCCCATTTAATTTGTCTGCTTCTAAAACCAAATTTTTCAAATTGTGTGCCTTAATAAATTATTTTAGGCATTTCAAAAGATCCCCATTTTCTCCATTCTACTTATGAGTTTTCCTGGTTAGGTGTATTGCCTCTCTTGGATACTTACAAGAGGATGCTTCATAACTGTTATACAGAAACCCAGCTGGTGTCCCCAAACGCTGCTGTTTCTTCAAAGTATGCTCAGATTTTGGTAAAACTGATTTCCCATAATTCAGAGCTTTGCAAAGATGACCGTGCTCGGGGATGTGTTTTAACACAGTGTCCTGCTGGCGCAGTCACTCCTGCTGATATCACCAGAGTTGTGTGTCACTGTCTTAGTGGCTCCCACTGTTTCTAACCACCAAGTGGCTACAGAGGCACCTGTTTGGGGACCTATCGCATTACATACCTCCCAGAAGAGCAGGAAAGGGGATCTATAAAAAAAGACGTTCTTCCATGGGGAATGCTCCATGAGGCCACCTTCACAGGGAGTAGTGACCTGCGGACAATTCTGCAGCCCCTGGTCACTGAGAGCCCCTCTGAATGGAGCAGATCACTCTTTTCAGGGCTGGAGAAAGCACCTCTGTGTATTTTCCAGGTAGCAACAGTGAGGCTGGCACATTGGCTTACACCTGTAATCTCAGCCCCTGGGAGGCCGAGGTGGCAGATCACCTGAGGTCAGGAGTTTGAGACCAGCCTGGAACAACATGGGAGAAACCCTGTAATGCACAAACACAAAATTAGCCAAGGCGCACGCTTGTAAACCACCAGCTACCTGGGAGGCTTAGAGGCAGGAGAATTCACTGAACCTGGGAGGCAGAGGCTGTGTACACCGGCATCCCACCATTGCACCTCCACCCTGGCAACAAGAGCAAACCCGCCTCAAAAAAGAAAAAAAAAAAGAACAAGAATTAGTCACAAGAAAACCTGTTCAAACTTCTCTCATAAAAGCATGCTAGAAAACAAAACCACCAGTGCTCACCCGTCAATATCTTGACCCAGACCTTCTGATGAGGGATACAGGCATGGCAAGGCAGAGTTTTCCAGGCCAGTATTCCCTTGCCTGACTGGGGGTGGACCTGCAAACCTTCTGTCCTGAGGCAGAGGTGGAAAGAGCAGTTTCCTGAACCCAAGTCTCTAACCACAGGGTAAAAGCATGCACAAACCTCCATTGTAGAAAGGACGGCTGGAAAGGGACAACTCAAGCAAACTCAAATGTGTCTTCTCAAACCAAAGAGTGGGAAGGTCCAGATTTCTTGTGAGATTCACCACCACTGCCCATCTGCTCTCTGAGTCAGAATGTGAGATTTCCAAAGCTGGCCAGGCACCTAGTCCAGGAGGAATGTGGTCTGAGAGATGAAAAATAGATGTCCCCTTGTAGACCAAGACAGACCTTAGTTAGAAAATCCAGTTACCTATGTCAAGGATTCAGGGCTGGACTGGCATAGCAACTTCCCTAAATTTCTATGGCTACAAGAAACCACGAATCCTTTATATAAACTCCCTCAATCAACAGGAGCTAGTAGCAAAACCTGTCAAAATCTCCCCCAGTACCAACTGGATTTACAACCCAGATCACTAGACCCTGATGGAGTCAGAGGGAGTGCCCTTCCATTCTTCCTGATAAAGGAACTGCAGAATCTCAAGCCAGTTTCCAGCCATGTGCCATAGGACTGCACACAAACTCCACTTCATGTCCTGTAGTTCACCTTGACATAAAGAGCCGATTTCCACCTAATTTTAATGCTAAAATTTTCTTCCCAATGTGAAGATGCACCTTACATATATGTTTCATCTATTTCACATGAGCTCAATGACCCCCAGAAATGAGGCTCTCAAATGCTGAATATGTAAGCAACCCACTCAGGTGGATAGCACACCCCAGGAGAGGCACAAAAAAACCAACCCCTCCCTGAAGACAAAAGCACCCTCAGAGACACACACCGGAGAGACTGTCTCTTCCTGGACCGCAAGCTGATCTCACCAATAAAAATTTTACTACTATGTAGCCACACTGAGGCCTTGAGAGAATGTGTCAGATTGTCAGAGATGAGTTTCTGTTCTTGCATCCTGCTCACTGGCCAAAAAAAACGCCGCATCTAGAAGAAGGCACTTAAGCACAAAAAAAACACGATTAAAGAGTTTTGTTTGAGCCAATGTGAGGACACTTGCCCAGAAGACTCAGACCCAAGTAATCTCTGGATAGTAATCGCATCTGCCCTTTGTTACAAGTAAGTAGCCTCGTGCTAACCAGGCAGTGGACGTGGTGTTATTGGTACAAAATTGTTTGTCAGGGAACCCGGCTTCAGAAATAACACTGATTAATGATTGCTTCTAGCCATACATTGTTCAAATACAGGGAGTGAGATGGTGTCCAGTGCAGCATATTTTAGGTTGCTTTATAGCCACCTCAGACGACATAGCAAGCAGTTTCAACAGATGAATACACCGCTTCAAACAGGGAAGTGGTGGACGCTGTTGCCGTCTCCATCTTTAACGCCCAACTCTGGGTTTGTTAATCTGAGTTAACTCACCTTCCCTCACACATAAAATCCCTTTCTTCTTCCAGATACTCTGAATCTTATAGTTTAGGAATATTTTGAATAAATATGAATTTGTTTTACATGTCTTGGTAAAACCATATTCATTGCTCTCTAGAAATAGAATCCAATAGAACCATAATGCCAGGCATATAAGTACCTTTAAAATGTATTGCAGACATGTTTTAAAAGCAAAAAAAGAGGTCAATGTAAGTAATTCAATGCTTGTAAATCCCAGCACTTCAGAGGCCGAATGTGAAGCAATGTAGGGTCAGATCAAGCAATCAAATGGGTGAAACCCCTCAAGCTCCCCTACCAAAAAAAAATATAAAAAAAATGGCCGGGCTTGGTGTATGGAAGTACTGTAGTCCCAGCCACTGAGAGGCTGAGGCAGGAGAATGGCGGACCCTCGGGAGAAGGGAGCTTGCAGTGAGTCAGATTGGCGCCCACTGCACTCCAGCTCATGGCTAGAGCCAGACTCTGTCCAAAAAAAAAAAAAAAAAAAAAGGTAAAAGAAAGAGGTGAAATATTTTATAACATATAACTAACCAAGTATTTAAGACATTATCACACCCCATGACACTCAGCAAGATTTCCGGGCGTTCAATAGTTGTCTGTGGTTTGTATTAATTACATTGAGCACAAGTCTAATGGGTAGAAAAGTTGAATTTCTGGGTCACAGCATATATGTATGTGTGTCTTACCATTAGAATATACCGCCAAACAACTTTCCAAAGTTTTGAACTACTTATACCTTTGCCAGAAATGAATAGAAGATTATAATGCTCATATGCCAAAATTGGGAACGTCTTTTTTTTTAAGTCAAGTTTACCCTGCGGTATACTTAAAACTCACCCAGCATTACATGTTGTCACTAACGGTTCCTCAGTGATATATCTCTTGGTAAAGTTGGTTTTTTGGTTTGATTTGTGCCAATGCCAATTTAAAAAAAATTCAATAATGAGGGTTAGCGAGAGAAGGGTTCATGCCTGTAATTCCAGCACTTTGAAGGATGAGGTGGACTGATCACTTGGAGGTCAGGAGTCGAGATCACCTGGCCAAAATGGTGAAACCCCATTTCTACCAAAAATGCAAAAATTAGCCAGGTGTGGTGGGGGGTAAACCCATAGTCCTCAGCTACTTGGGAGGCTGAGGCAGGAGGATCTGTCCAAGAGCCTGGAGGCTGAAGCTCTCAGTGAACTATCACTGCAACCACTGCAGTCCAGCCTTGAGGACAGAGTGAGACTGTGTCTCAAAACAGAAAAATGTGTGTGTGTGTGCGTGTGTGACATATATACATAGACTGCATGGCTATTACATACATAATTGCATGCGGCTATATACATAATTCGTATGTATATATATATCATGCGTATATATATAGTTGAATTGCATGTGTATACATATAGGTTCTGCATGCGTAATATATATATACTGTATGTGCATATATATGGGTAGTGTGTGCGTATATATATGGTCCGTGTGTGTGTGTATATATATATATTGGGGAGAGATATGTGTGTGTGTATATATATATATATATATACACACACACATATATATGTTGTGAACTCAGCAAGCAACACTATTCTCCAAGTGTAAAGTAATAGAGAATCTTAAGGCAATCAAAATTATTTATTATTTATTAACCATATTTAATTTTGGCACCAAAATTAATTATTATTTATTAACTCTATATTATCAAAATTATTTATTAACCCATTATTAACCCATATAATCATTAATATTAGTCATGGATTTTAAAATTAACTATATATATTGAGCTGACATTTAATAGAGGATGATGGCAATCATGTATTAGATGACATCTAAATATATTTAGGAAGAAATTGTAAGTGAATAATTCAGTCTCCTGTTTCTAGAATTATCTCCTTTAAAGATATTAATGCACTGAATTAGTAAGTAACTGAGTCCAAATCTCACCCTACCTGCTGCATGACAGCCAAGAAGTCAGGAAGGGAGACACAAGGTGTTGGGGCAGGGAAGGTGACTTTATTCTGTGAGAGCTAGCAAACCAAGAAGACAGAACCAATGTCCTGAACATCTCAAGTTAATAAAAATTTCTGCCTCTGTATGTTAGGGAAAGGGAAAAGAAGCAGGGGATTGAGGTCAAGAGGTGGCTGACACTCCCAGACATCTGGGCAGCAGGAGGGCCAAGTGGGGGGCTTGAAACTCTTTTCTTGGTCAGGTCACCAGAATAAAACACGAGCTACTTGTGTGCATACATCCCCTTACAGTCTCAGGAAGAACACTTTTTTGGGGAAGGACTATTACATTCTTGCATTATTGCTTATTACATACATACTGGAGCCTGAGCTTTGTTTTGTTGCCCAGGCTAGAGTTCAATGATGCTGCATTTCGCTCACTGCAACCTCTGCCTCCCAGGTCTGGCATGATTTTCCTGTCTCAGCCTCCCAAGTAGCTGCTGAGGATTACCAGGCATGCTCACCCAGACCCAGCTAATTTTGTATTTTTGTATAGGTTTCGCTTATGCCGGGCTGTGGCTGGTTTTAAATCCCTGACCCTCAGGGTGATCCACCCACCTTGGCATCCCAAAGTGCTGGGATTATATATGGAGCCACTGGGCACGGGCTTCTAATTAGCTAATTAATTTTAAAATTTGTAGAGACAGGGAGTCTCTACTATGTTGCTCAGGTTGGTATGTAGAACTCCTGGCTCAATCGATCTTCCTCCCCCCTCAAAGGCCGCCTGAAGTGTTGAGAGGACTACAGTGTGGAGCCACCACACACCTGCCCACTTCTTATTTTAATTTTATGTATGGATTATTACTGAAAATTTAAGATAATCAGGGCAGTACTCTCTTTGGGAAGTTTTATAGACCTTTATCTATTCAATTCCACTGAAAGAGTATGCCAATTGGTTTCCCATGTTGAAAATATGATTATACATTAGAAAAATTCCTTCCACCTCAAACTAGGGGCATTCAAAAGCAAATAATTGGATTGATACATCATTTAAGGTGAAACAGAGGCAATGGTGTCTGCCAACAATGCTTAATAAGTGAGGAAACAACCGGAAAATTAACATCATTAGATCCTTTTGGAAAACCTCACTGCTGAAAATCTGAGTAATTCTTTTTTTGATCCCTTTGAGTCTGGCAGAATATCTCCTCCTCCAGGCATGTAAAGTGAATGAATAATTCTTTCATCCATTTTCACAAGGGCCGAACTCACTGTTCTAGAGATTGCTAAATTTGATTTGGTGTGGTTCTGAGAAGTGCTCAAATTGCTGGATTCCATTGCTTACTTGGGATCATCACTTTTTTTTTTTCCTTTCTGTATGCGTGATTTTAAACTTAATCCCTGTAAAGGGCATATTTGGATTTTTTCAGCTGGTTAGAACCCAATATATGAATCAAAGAAAACTGTTCTCTTACATGCTGCAGAGATTCAGTTTTTTCCCAGTTAGATCTCCTTAGGTCTACACCTTGTTTACAGCCAAGAGCTCCCACGGAATGAAATTGGTTGGGGGGGTGAGAGGCATTGAGTAGTAAGATCGTCTTATAATAGAGATGCCACTTTGCAGATAATGACAGCTACTGGACCCATAAAATTTTACCAAACATTGGAAAGCTGAGACATGAGCAACTTCCTATTTGCTGCAGTCTGGGCAGTATCAGGAAATACAATTATTCCTAATGCATAAATGAATAAACAGTAGTCAAAAAAAGACTCGCGACTAGATTAGCTGTCAGGTATCGCCAAACGGACTGGATTCTCTTAAGCAACACCACCCAACAGATTGTCCTGAGAACACCCATAACATTTACCAGAAATCACACTGGATGCCAATTGATGCAGAAAATGTACGATGCAAACATGAGAGAGAGAGAGAGAGAGAGAAGGAAAGGACTGTCCAATGACCATATCTAGTATTTTAAAGTGGCAAAAGAGCTCAGTTTCTGCTCAAGGAAAACAGCAGAAGAACTGAGGGAAAAAGAGCCACAGTCATGGATCCAGGTCTGCACCAGGCGCCTGCTAGGGTGCAGGATTCTGTTGGTCTAATGATGGGTCTCAGATGGACTACTCTTATAGACATAGCCTCTCAAAGAAATCTGTCAAGGAATCATATAGAGACACTTATCTTAATTCCTACCCCTCCATTAATACAGAAGGGAGAAACCTATATTGATTGTTTTCAGCAAATAGAAAATCATGATTTATAAAGAAAAGAGGAAAGGGGAGAAAAAAATGTCTGGGACCATTGTGATTTTGCTTTCGATGTTTAATTTGGCAGAAAGCTATCAAAGAAGTCAGATCTGTCTCTGACCCATATGACTTGGATCACCACAGGGAAACAATGACAAGCTGCGGCACAGTGACCTCATGACCGTAATACTCAGCACTTTAGAGGCTGAGGCAGGTGCACTGCTTGAGCTCTGCTGGAGAGCAGCCTGGCCTCAACGTGGATGAAACTCCATCCCTACAAAAAAAAATACAAAAATTAGCCAGGCATGTTGGTGGGGCGCCGCTAGTCCCAGCTACTCAGGAGGCTGAGGTGGGAGGGATCACCTGAGCCCAGGGAGGGCATGGTGCTGCAGTGAGTCACATCATGCCACCACACCCAGCCTGGGTGATTTGAAAAAAAAGTGAGGCTGGGGCTCCGTCCCAAAATAAAATAAATTTAAAAAGAAACAGGGCTGGACCATGGTGGCTCATGCCAGTAATCCTGTAGCACAAAACTCGAGCTGAGGTAGTGGAGGATCACTTGAGCCTTCAGGAGTTGGAGACCAGCCTTGGGCAACATAAGAGATCACATCTGTACAGAATTTTATTATTTTAATAGCCAGCTATGATGGTGCATACCCATAGTAGCAGCTACTTGGAAGGTTGAGGCAGGAGGATCACTTGAGCCCAGGATTTTGAGGCTACAGTGAACTATAATCATGCCACCAGACTGCGGTCTGGACAACAGAGGGAAGACCTTGTCTCAAAAAATAAAATAAAAATAAAAAATAAAATAAAACAAAAAATACACATAAAAATGTCTTAGAAGTTTAGTTGTCCATCCTATGCAACAGAATATTCAGGAGTAATGTCCACCATGTCCTTCTGTTGTATTGTCCCCTTAGTTAAGCTTGTGAGGGAACCTGTTCCCCTATTAGGAATATCATGGGCACATGGCCAACACGGTGGCTCATGCCTGGAAATCCCAGCACTTTGGGAGGGCCGAGGCAGATGGGATTCCTGAGCCCAGGGGTTGGAGACCAACCTCGCAACATACAGCAAGACCCTCATTCTAAACAAACAAACAAAACAAACAAACAAAACAAAAAAAAAACGGTGAATGTGGTGGCATGCCTGTAGATCCAGTTACTCTGGAGGCTGAGGTAGGAGGACTACTAGAGCCCAGGGGTGGAGGTTGTAGTGAGCTGAGATCAAGCCACTGCACTCCATCCCAAGTGACAGAGGAGATCTAGTCTAAAAATAAAGTGAGTGGGGGAGGGTGGCAGACAAAGTTTAATACAGCAAATGAAGAAAGGGGCAGTATTAGAGTTGAGAAATAAATTGGAATATGATTTGGTATCGGCCCCAGTGATAAATTTGCTAAATGTGCTGGAAGAAGAGGCATTATGTAAGGTCCACTGCAGTGGCTCATGCCTGTAAATCTTGCACTTTGGGAGGCCCCAGAGCTGCTTGAGCCCAGGAGTTTGGAGACCAGCCTGCACAACATGGTGAAACCCCTTCTCTCTACAGAACATACAAAAAATTTAGCAGGGCATCATGGCCCACACCTCTAGTCCCAGGCTACTGGGAAGGCTGAGAGATGGGAGGATCAGCTTGAGCCTGGGAACCCAGGCTGCTGTGAGACATGGTTGGCCACTGTGCTCCTGCCTGAGAGACAGAATGAGACCCCTGCTTTCATAAAAAACCAAAAAATAAAAATTAAAAAAGCCTGTAATATAGCAGTGGTACATCTAGTTCTCTACACCATATAGAAAAGTCAGTGGTCAAAGATATATGTAGAAGAATGATGGTTTTCACCCTCTGCATCCTAAAATCAGAAGCTTTCAATCTCTTCAAACACATTTTGAAAAGGGTTAAGAATCATGCACAAACTGAGGGGAAATGCTGTTTTCAAAAAATGCATCGATGAGAGGATTATTATGATGATCACGATTCCACTGGTCACATTATTGATAGACCAATCACTAAATCCAGGCCCATCATGGGATAGGACACACCTCTCTCTAGGCCTCCCCGTTAAAATGAAAATGGTACGGGTTTGAACCCATCCAACACTATAAGGGACAGTGCATGAGGATTTGTCGCACCAGAAGTGACTTGTTTGGTCTCTGACCTTTACCTGGTGGGCAACAAGACAACCTGACATTTCAGGAGATACTCTGTCCCAATTGGATCTCTGAGTGGGTGGTTCTTTGATAGATCCCTGTTAACTGTGACTAGAATCCTGAGAAGAGAAAACCTTCCTGAAATGGCATATCCCCTTATTGGCCTGGAACCAACCTTTCGGACTTAGACTACAGCTAATAGTGGTAGATTCTCTCAGTGATGATAATACATGAACGCCAGTTGTAGAACAGGCGTCCCTGGGTGGGCTTGAACTACCCACCGGCCCTGCCACAGCCGAACGCTTAATCGACACAGCCACAGAGACAGGTACCAGTGATTCCACTGGGCGCTTATGTGGCAGGGGCGACTCACCAAACTCCTCCATCCTCCCAGCTCAGGCCCGCCTGGCAGGACCACTGAGCACAGTCTTTGGAAACCGGAGCATTTCAGAGCGGTGAGTCGCGTGCTGGTCACATTGGACACCCAGGGGTTGGGAGATTCTGGAAGCCAGAAGACAGCTGAATGGCCTCCGCCCTGCCCCTCGTCCGCTTCCAGAAACTCCTGGAAACGCCCCTGTCCCGCGACCTGGGGCCCAAGCACAGGGGGGCCCAAGGGCTGAACCGCCGGGGCGAGCCTGGATGCCCTTTCTCGGTTCTTGTGCCGCCTTCACCCAGGAAGTGAGGGGAGCCTGTGCCCCCCCAGTCTAGTCAAGCCAAGTGCTGCGGAGCTTCCGCGCCATCTCTGATCCCGTGTCCCGCAACGGAGGTTCCACCCAGGGCAGGATCGTGGTGAGGGTCGCTTCGTGGATTCCCCTCGTGGGAGCAGGGTCTGGCACCCACCAGGGGCGTGATTGACCTGCTTGAATGAACCGACCGTGACCTTATCTTTAGTCCTCTGAAGAGCGCTGGGAATGGAAATCATAAGCATTTTTTTCCATTTAGGAAGTTCTTTTCACAAGGCGTTTATTCAGGTTGACTTCTTCTCGGCACTGCGGGCGGGCAACGGGTAGGTCTGGTGCACCTTCTGCGCGGGAAAGGGAGCCGCGTAAATTAGCCATGGTGGTCCGGGGTCGCAAGGCGGGAGGGCGGAGCGGGGGAAGGGAAAAAGAAAAGTGGGGAAAGAAGCCGAGCGGTGGACCGATTAATCCAGACCCTGAAAGGTTCGTGCGGGAGGCAGAGGCGGACTTCCCGGAGGTGAGAATTGCTTAACTGTAGCAGAGAACGGGGGGAGGGAATTGAGGGGAAAACGGAAATAGAACCGAAAGAGCCCAAACGCAGAACGTAGCTCCCTGAAGAACACCTCCAGAAGATCTAGACCAAACTAGGAGTTCAAACCCCTGAAATCCTGAGGAGGGTGCATCATCATGGACCCTGTGTTTCACTATAAGTGGGAGCTGGAATGAAGAGAATACATGGACAGATAGGGTGGCGTTGAAGAATAACACACACTGAGCCTCAGAGGGTAGAGCTGGGAGGAGGGAGAGCATCAGAAAGAGGAGCTACTGGATGCTGGGATTATATCCGGGTGGTGGGATGATCTGCAGCAACCACCATGGCACAGGTTTAACCTGGTGGAACAAACCTGCAATATCCTGCACATGTACCCCTGAACTTAAAGTGTAAAAAAGTTGGAACAAAAACATTTAAAAAAGAAAAGAAAATAACAACAAAAGAGTGGTGCAAATTCAGCCCAGGCTTATTGCAAAACAAAAGAATGAGAATGAAAACATGGATATCGACACAAAGGGAAATGGCAAAAGAACGCTTTACATTAGCTAGAGGAGCAATATCCTAGCATCCAACTAGGAATAGAAGGGAATCAATGGAATTGTTTTTCCCTGAACGGCCTCCTTTGGGTGGTCGAATGAAGCAGAAGTGGAAGATATCTGAGGAAATGTCCGCTTTGCTCTTCTTTTGTCTCTGTAAGGCATAAGTAGTTAAAAAAAAAGCAAGATCTGATCCTGGTACTTTTCTAGGAATTTGAAATAGGTATGTGAGGAGAGAAGCTCACCACACCCAGGTCTCCCAAGACCATCCCAGGCACAATCCTCCAAGAGTCCAGCTTTCCAAACCCAGAAACCTGGGCCCTGGAAGCCAGTCTTTTGAGGAAAGTACCACATTCGTGTCAAGGTTGGGAGGAAAGGGTTTGGAAGACCCCAGGCCATGGAAAGGCAAAGCATAGGTATCAAGAAGCAGGCAAGAACTCTTCCACAGGTTCACGCTTGGATACAGCAATCGGAGACAAGAAACTGAGTGAATTTCTGGTGTTTCTTACAGAGGTTTGTTATCCAGTTGTACAGAGTCTATTTCAGAATAAGTGGCTCTTTTCAAGTCAGCTCTTTAATGAGAGCCATAACCTTGGAGGTTGCCTGGATGCAACTCCTAATGTGAGCCTTGCCCAGGTGTCCTTTTTTTGTTAAGCCACATGTTCCTGAGAACACTGCAAAAAATCTTGACCTCTCCCATGTCCCATCTTACCTTCCATGTAAAGGCTGCTGGATTTTGCTGACAGGGAGGCCAGTGGTTTAGTGGTAGAATTTGCTCTCCCATGCTGGAGGTCCTGCTCGAATTCTGCTGGTGCAGCAGCATTTTGCACAATGTGGTTTTACATTTATTTACCATAACTGTGTATACTCAGGTAGGTCACAGCCGCAATAATAAACAGAAAGAGAAGGAACCACTGTATAGCTCGTCCTTCTGTAGTGGGAAACACTTGGGCAAGGACTTTGTAGAGACTGTCTTGGAAGCAGCTAGTGTGTCTGGTTGGTCTCTGCGCTTTTGCATATTTGTCCCTAAAACCCATGGGCGCTATTGTCTCCCTTCATGGATCCCTGAAATACACGGGTCACCTGACACCCATTTCAATTGACTGGACTCACAGACCATCAATGATCAAGGTGGAGTATGTGCTCAAGAAATGACATCTCAAAGGAGAGAAGCTGTAGGTCGACAGACATAATGGGAAGGGGGGGAGTAAATGGGGCCCAGACAGGGAGTGTCCCCACGCAGACAGAGGGAGCTGAGAGGTGCCCCCCGGATCTCTCTCTCCTGTCGCAGGAAGGCCCAGTCTTTGGTGGTATCGGCAAAATGAAGGATGGGCTCCAGTGAGGGCAGCATGTGTCCCCAAACCTATATTTTGATCTCCCCCGTTTTATACCCATCAGGCACATCTTCTGTCTAGGGGATCTTTGTAATGCTGCCTTAAGATCGCGCTGGAGAGGCTATGACAATCATTACCTCTGAGGTTTATGGAGAAAGCTGGAAAAGGAAAGCCCGGGATCAGCTGGTTTGTCCTCCTGTTTTCACTTTCATCAGGGAAGCTTATATGTGTCCAGGAGTTCGATCACAGCTGCCGTGACTGGATGGATTAAGAGCCGATGGCGGGCTGGTGGATCACGCCTGTAATCCCAGCACTTGGGAGGCCTGGTATGGATCGCAAGGTCAGAAGATCCAGACCATCCCACAACATGGTGAAACCCCATCTCTACTAAAATGCAAAAAATTAATGGCATGGGCACCGGGAGGCTGAGGAAGGAGAATCATTGGAACCCGGAGGTGGAAGCCAGTGGAGTCGAGATCACGCCACTGCACCCAGCTCTGGCTATTGTGAGCCAGACTCCCATCCAAAAAATAAACAGCTGCTGCACAAATCTCTTCGTGGAAGGGGCAGAGCCAGTAGCTGGCCCATAGCAAGGGAGTCGTAGCAAGAGCAGAACCCAAAAATACTTTTCTCATGTCACTTTCCTCCCTCCTACCTGTGAACATCAACCTTCCACATACACAGGTTCAAACCGCCTTGGTCTCTAAGGAGAGAGTTACCATTTCTTCGGTAGTCCGGTGTTTCATGTTTCCTTCTTTCTTGCTTCTATAGTTCCTCCAGGGCTAAGTTTCAGGAGCTGGTCAGCAGTGGTGCTGCTCAATATCCTGTCTTCAAACCATTTGTCTGGTTTTGTTAGTAGAGTAAAGTGCCCCCTAGACCAGAGATTCTTTGGCTTCCATTTTCTAGAGATAATTAAGTACTCATTTCTCTTCATTAAATGTTTGGTAGTAAAACCATCTAGATCTGGTGCTTTGTCTCTGGAAGGCTGTTAATCATTGCTTCACCTCATTAATAGGTAGAGATCTATTTAGGTTATATTTTTCCCTTGTGTGACTTTGGTAGATCAGTTCTTTCAAGGACTTGTCCAGTTCATCAAATTATCAAATTTGTGAGCAGAGAATTGTTGGATAATCTTCATCTGTTATCCCTTTAATATCCATGAGATCAGTAGTGACGACCTTCTCTCTTTTCTTTGTTATTTGTAATTTGTATCTTCTCATTGTTTCTTGGTTCAATTAGTTGGATGTTTATCAATTTTATTGATTATTTTGAAGAACTACGTTTTGGTTTTGTTGATTTTCTTTTCTCTATTGATTTCTGGTTTTCAATTTCCTTGATTTCTCCTCTAATTTTATTGTTTCTTACTTTCCACCTCTACTTTCTTTGGATTTAATTTTTTTTCTTGTTTTTGAGTTTCCAAAGTGTAAATTCAGATTGGTTGGATTGTAGATCTTTTTTCTTTGCTACCATAGGTACTGAATATTATGAATTTCTTTCTAAGCACCACACTCTGCACCCAGAAATTTTTTTATAAGCTGTATGTTTTATCTCAGCTCACCAAAATACGTAATTCGCCCCTGACCTTCTGACCCATACAGCCACAGCTGCCAACTGATCTCCAGTTCAGGGCCTTCCAGCCGTCCAGTTACTGATTTCACCCCAGTTCCAATCTGAACGGAGGCATATTTGGCATGACTTGTCCCATTTAAACATGTCAGGTGTCTATGTACCAGAACGTGGTGGATCCGCGAATCCACGTGAACCCAAAGAATTACGCACCTGCCTCCTCATGAGTAACTAAAAAGTCAGTTGGGATCCAGGTGACTGATGTAGGTGTCCAGTTTCCCACCATATCTGTTGATTTCCCCTGCCTGCTGGATCTGTCACTCACTGATGCCAGCGTCTCCCACTGTATAGTGAATCTGTCTATTTGTCCTCTTGAAGTTCTACTCTGGCCAGCTTTGTCCCTGATACTGGGATGCTCTGTTGTTAGGTGCATATCATTTAAGGATTGTCATATCTTCCTGGTGAAGTGACCTCCTTTATCATTATGTGCGACCCCCAGTCCCTGTTGTGATTTTCCTCCCCTCTGGTCAGCTCCTTCCTGTCTCTAAAACTCAATGTAGCTACTGTAGTTTTTTTTGTTTGTTTGCTTTTCTTTGGTTTGTTTTTTTTGTTTTGACAGAGTTTTGCTCCTGTTGCCCAGGTTGGAGTACAATGGGGAAACCTCAGCTCACCGGTGTAAACATCCCGCCTCCCAGGTTCAAGAGATTCCCTCCTGCCTCAGCCTCCCAAGTAGCTGGTATTAGTACGCGCCCACCACGTCGGCTAATTTTGTATTTTTAGTAGAGATGGAGTTTCACCCATAAGCTGGCCAGGCTTCGCCCTTGGAACTTCTGACCCCTCAAGGATCCACCCACCGGCCTCCCAAAGTGCTGCCAGCTGATTACAAGTGTGAGCCACAGTGCTCAGCTGTTACCCAATTTTCTTTGATTGTCGGGCCGGTAAGGATATATCTTTCTCCATCTCTCACCCCTAATATCTCTGTGTCTTCCTTATTTAAAGTAGGTTCAAGTTGTAGACCACATATGCTGGACTCATTTTCCATTCTGCCAGTCTCTGTCTTTAAAATTGGTACTGGACCATTCACATTTAAGCGACCATTGATATCATTGGATTAATATGTACCATATGTGTAACTGTTTCTATTTTTTTGACTTTCTTCGTTGTTTCCTTTTGTGTCTTTTAGTCTTCTTTTCACCTTCTCTGGCTATAATTGAACATGTTATATGATCCCATTTTTTTTTTCTTCTCTCTCTCTCTTACAATATAAATTCCATTTCTAAAGAAAAATGAGTGTTTTGTTTTCACCCTATTGTTTGCCATATATACTTACAAATAATCTAAGTCAACTTAGTAATACGTTTGATGTATTTCAAGTAATCACCTTAAAAAAAAAATTCCTTCTACCACCTTTTATAACATTGTTCCTTATCCATTTGATGTATTCATAACGTGATAACCATCCAATCTATTATTGTTGTTTTTTTTCCTTATTTTCAATAGATAGTTATCTACATCTAAGAATAACATAATAAAATATTTTATCTTCATTTATTCCTTCTCTAACTTGCTTCCCTTCATGTAGATATGTTCTTAACCTTTGTTGTTTTTCTCTTCTGAAGAACTTCTTTTGAACCCTTTCATGGAAGACAAAATTACTGGTGACAAATTCCCCACTTTTGTTTGTCAAGAAAGTTCTTTTATTTCTCCTTCCATTTTAGAAGGTAATTCTATTAGAATTCTAGGTTAACAGGGTTCTTTCTTCCTGTAATACTAACATGTCAGCTGCATGCTGTTCTTGCTTTGCATGGTTTATGAAGAGAAGAGAAGTCTAATGTAATACTCATCCTTGTTCTCTAAAGTGAGGCTTTCTCTCCAGCTTCTCTCAAGATGTTCTTTGTCTTGATTTTCTACACCTTCAATATTATATGTGTGGGGAAAAGAAAGAGAGGAGACTGGCCTGCACGTGTCTATATAGAAGAAAGGGTAGACACAGAACCGACATTTAGTTCTGTATTTGAGGATGTTGCCACTGCGACCCACCTTCAACCTTGTCCTTGCAAGAGACATGTGTTGTGGTGACTTAAGGTTAAAGGATTTTAGCGGTGCAGAATGTGTTTGTTAAAACAAGTGCTTAAAGGCTGCTTATGGTTAAAGGTCATCACCATTCTCTAAATCTAGAGGAAAACATTTGTCTCCCTGCTCGTCCCTGGGCGAAGGAACATTCCAGGTAAAACCTAGTGTCTTATTTACTGAGTAAAGAGATAACCCCTTGGAATAAGGGTTTTGTTGGAGCAATACTGCTAAAAAGGTTTATGGAGATGTTGCCATATACATCTCAAAGCACAGCACCCGTGATGGTAAAGATAATTGTGAATAAATACTATGGAACTGAGAGGTCGCGCCGTGTAGTCCTGCAGCACAGCACTGGTCCCTCTGGCCCTGCTTTTTTTCTCTCCTTCTCTACACTCCCTTTGTCTTGCCCGACCTTTTCTCTGCCCTTTCGTCCCACCTAACGAGAAGCACCCACAGGTGTGGGAGGGGCAGGCCACCTCTCATTTGTGAATCACTTTTTTCCCCTGTGGTCACTCCTGTGATGAGGTCAACTGCTCAACCTTAGGGTTTTGTAGACGGGTTTCCTGGATTCCAGGAGTCCCAGAAGGTCCAGGAGCGCTCCCCACATTTTGCTCAGAAGCGTACTAACTAAAATATAAAGGCTCCACTTTCTCTTCTTCACACCCTTTGAGCCAATGGATCATCTAATTCCTACTGTGAGACATCAGATTTCTGATCATTAGTGCAAGCATCTCTCCACAGGAGGCAATAAAATGTCACTTTTGAGTATAATCCCGTGCCAGTTACACCCTGCCTCAGAAAGCAGGAATCTCCTGAAAAGAAATTTACGTGAAAACAGTCCCATTGTTTGAGAATCTTCATGCAACGTTAAAAAAACAAAAGGGTTTGATAGTGATTTTAAAAAACTTAAATCTTTATCACTGCCTCAAAGATATCCTGAGAAACTCTGGTTTTAAAGAATTCCACCACTGCAATTTATTTTTAAAATGCCTATGATATAGAGAGTTGTTTTGAAAAATTTTCCCCAAACTCTAAACTTCTTCCCTCAGCTCAAAAGCCTCTATAATGAATATCCACAATGAGAGCCTAGTGCATATTGGTTTAACACTTACTAGGATCACCTATTACTAAGCTAAGAAAGTTTTGAAGATAACAACCATAGTGTCTGCATTTTGTCAACATAAAAAATAAAAGCTCTCTCCCGTGGTAAAGCCTTAGGGGACCGTATTGAGGATACATATCCCCAGTGCTCAATCAGCACAAGATGAAGTTGCTGTAAGTGTCTCTAACCCCTGTTGATTGCCCCTAAACTCCCCAGTTAGTAGGAATCTGATGTGTCCACACTGCATGTTCAAACAAATGAACTGCCTGCACCAGGAATCTGATTTCTGTAGAAAGACATTATACAGGTGAGGAATAGGCATGTCAACCAAACGTTGTGATATTTATTTTCTCTTGATTTTCACTTTCTTTAAATTCTTTCCATTTTCTACCCAGTTTGCACTGTCTGCATTGGTACCCCTCAGTTTCTTTTCTTCTGCTTTTCCTCCTGTTTCAGTGTGGAAGATGATCAAATCCCATGACATTCTTCTCTACCCCAGAGGTTGGCATTTCTCTGCAGGCACAAAATTAGCTTGGTTTCAAGCACCAGTCTTTGAACACCCAGGAATTCCTTTAACGATCACTACTGACTAAGTATAGACTTGGAATCATCAGACTCTTGAATCTAGCTCCAAGTTACTTACCAACTTTGACACTTTGGTAAGTCCTTAACCTCTTAAGCCTCAGTTTCCTTTCTGTAAACAGGAATAATGATAACCAACAATAATAATAATAATCCTTTCTCATCAATTAAAAAAATAAACTGAGCTGAACTGCTATTTGTGCTGTCAACATATATATGTGTAGTAAGTATATATTTATTTTATAGTACCATATACTATATACAGTAAGGATAAATAATAAATGCAAAAAAATGTAAATTAGCCATTAAGGTTTCACAAAATAAAAACAATAATTTAATATTTTCTTTTATCCCAGTAATACTGGGAGTATTTATCGAATTTCTCTTGAGAGAACCCAATGCATGTAGTGTGTTTAGGTGGCCGTGAGCACAAAAGTAGTACCCAGTACGTGTTAGTTATTACTTATGTTCATGCCTGAGGAAAAGTTTAATTGGTTTAAACTCAGTCATTTTTGCAAATGAGAAACATTCTGCTCTTTGGCTTCTTTTTGACATTACCTCTGCCTTATATAAGTAGCAGAGAATGGCTGAGTTTGTAAGTCAAACTCTTCCAACATGGAAGAAACTTATTGCAACAGTCTCTAGTCAGCATTTTTTTCTCTGCCTAGGTGTGCTCTGCATTCACAATTATTTTCCACAAGGCTCTGTTTGAAGGAGATTGTTGGATCTCCCTTCCTTCAGACAAGCAATGATACCACAAGCCAGGTCCCCTCAGTGGAGTCTGGGGGGTGACGCTTGGTCTTGAGAAATGAAAAAACTTATCATAAGAATCTGTGAAAATGTGGGAAATGGGAAAAGGGAGGGACAGATTCAAAATTGGAAGAAAACAGAAAAAATCTCATTTTTTCTAATTGTTCTTTTAATAAATCAGTACTGCCCTGGCATTAATGATCATATGCAAAAGGTAAGTACATTACATTGATTTTGATTTTATTGTTGCATGAGTATAAGTCTAGATATATTTGTATAAAATATTTTGGTAACGAGGTTTCTAATTTCACACTCATTTATTTGTTATTCCTACATTGGTGTATATGCTTAGCATTTACATCTGTGTCAATCAGCTACTTTGAGGTGAATTATCTTCTGAACAAAGAGAAGTAAACCAAGGGAAATCAGGAAGCAAATCTAGCAAATCTTGCAAACCAGGAACCCTAGATTTGCTAGGAAAAATTTAATGTGAACCAAGTAGTGATCGAAACCCCACGCTTAAAATTAGTATCAACCATTCCTTTCCTTTGGAAGATCATTTCTTTTTCTTTCTTTTTTTTTTTTGACAGGGTCTTGCCCCATTGCCCAAGCTAGTGCAGTGGTGTCATCATAGCTCACTGCAGCCCCAACCACCTGGCTCAAGTGACCTTCCCACCCTCAGCCCTCCTGAGTAGCTGGGACTACAGGCACATGCCACTATGCCCTCCCATCCTTAAATTTTATCTCTGTAGAGATGGGATCTCCACCATGTTGCCCAAGCTGGCCTTGAACTCCTTGGGCTCAAGTGGTCCTTCCTCATCTTGGCCCCAAAGTGTTGGGATTACAGGCATGAACCACCTCATACTATCTTTGGAAATTCTTTTTTTTTTTTTTTTTGAGACGGATCTGCCTGTCTAGGCTGGAGTGCAGTGATGCCAGTCTCGCTCACTGCAAAGCTCCACCCGGTTCACCATTCTCCTGCCTCAGCCTCCGAGTAGCTGGGACTACAGGCGCCACTCACGCCCGCTAATTTTTTTTTGTATTTTAGTAGAGACTGGCTCTTCCACCGCGGGTCTCGATCCTCCTGACCTCGCGGATCCCCGGCCTCCCAAAGTGCTGGGATTACAAGCGTGAGCCACCGCGCCCGGCCTGGAAATTCCTTTTTTTATAACCTAAAATGTAAAAAGCTTTCACAGATATCTTAAAATATTTTAAAATCAAGGAATTAAAGGCAGAATAGAAATTTGTATCATCTTGAGAAAAGTACTAAAGGGGCACTCAGTGTATTTTAATTCTGTTTTGCTATTCTGGATCCACTGGGTGTCCAGGCTTAGAGATTTTTTTTTTTTATGTTCAGCTCCTTCGTTGGCTTCCCACCTTCTTGAAGCATAAAATCTTAATGTAGGCAACGGTGATGTAGTGCATGTGTTTGCATACCTTTTTTTGTTCTTTCCTCTTATTTCACACGAAAAAAGTTAATCTCACATTTCCTGGAAAATTTAGGGACCCCAGGACTTGCACTAGCTAATGGCTATAAACTGAAGTGGGATGTGATGTTCATTCTGGGCCTAGTACAGAAGAATGCTATGAGGTCCCTCTTTGTCTCTCAGTAGGGGACATAACCAGATGGTGTAAATCACCTTCAACCTGGGTCCCTGAGTGAACTATCTGAGCGTTCCCTGGTGCCTGAGTAGCCCCAGGAGCAGAGCATCCTAACTCAGGATGAGCATGTAGTGAAACAAAATATAAACCTTTATTTTGATGATCCACTGGGATTTTAGGTTAACGGTTACCTCAGTATAATCCAGTCTATCCTGAGAGTTGCAGGGTTTTTAGTTTTTATGTTTTTTGTGTTTCCTAGAAAAAGCAGAGATGTCTAGATCTCTTTCTCTAAAAATGTTCTACCTGAGAACAGTAGCAAGATTTAAAGCCACTTAGGACTGAAGTGAGAGCAACTTATGAAAAGATTCAAAGTAAAAAGTGACTCAAATCTTTGAAATAAACATACACAACCTTGCTGGTCAAGTGTGCACATTGGAGAGTCAGCACTGTGTGGCGATTCTTTAAGCGATTCATCTAGGGAATTTGAATTGTGACAAGACTTTAACTTCAATGAAAAAATGAGGAAGAGTGCTCATCTGTATTTTAAAGTGAGAAATAAAGGGGAACTTTGCATGAGGTTTTCAGAACTTGAAAATAAAGAGAATTTGTACCACAAATATTCTAGAATGATGATTACTTAGGTCTCTGAGAAAAGATCCAGATGAACCACAATTGGAAGCAACAGAACTTATCAACACAGTGGAAAGTCCAGAGGAAAATAACATTTTGGCAAGAGCTCCTGCCGCATCAAGAGCTCCTAGTGTAACATTTTTCGTCATTGAGCTAATCTGGCATTATACAGGGATGAAATCATTTTCAAATTGCTAACTAAAAGATGTCAAGGGAATAAAGCCCCTAAGTGAGTAGAGTGGATATAATCAATATTCTAAGTTTGAAAGATAGTGACATTTCTGATTCCCGTAGCGGCCTGGAAGTGGTGGGTTGCATGGCAGGCTTCAGGCTGACTTGTTGATCTGTGAGGCTCTTCAAAAATGTACTTTTAAGGCTGCTTTCCCCTAATCTTAAACACTTGACCTTTTGAGTCTGATATTCTTCTTCAGTATTATTAGATTAGATGTGATTAGTTATTAAATATACTGTCTCCAGTAAATAGGTAATTGTGTAATGTAATGGGTTCTCAGCCTTTCCTAGCTAAGGTGTCTCTAAAGTGACATTTAGAGTTAGAACACTGAGTCCTTTGTAGTAGGAACCTTAACCCTTTCTGTGGGTCGAAGAATGTACAGGGGTTTCCTAGGTCTCAAAAATCAGCTGACTGGATGAAGGGCACAAAAAATGTAGAGTGTCACATGTTTTGGAGAGCCATAAAATTCAAGATCACAGAACTTTATCACATTTAAGTGACCATAATAGATTATAGTGTGATGAACAAATCTAGGTCCTTCCTAGGTTTATTCTGTTTTGCAACCAAAAGCACACAGGTGTTAAAGTTTTAAATGTCTCTATTGCTTCTTGCCAAATTTTGCCTGGCATGAAGGTGGGATGAGGGACGAAGAATAGAGGGAGGGACAGGATCTAGCATATTTTGATTCCTTAATATATGCAAAGCACAGTGCTAGGCATTTTACATATACAGATTCATTTAATCGTCCCCTAAATAGAAATAAAGTTTGTGTTGTTAGTCCTCATTTTGCATTTAAGGAATCTGAGGCTCAGAAAAGATAAAGTTGCCTAAGTCCAAACGTAACCAGGGTAATTGAATTAGGAATTTGAACTTGAGTTCAAGTCCCATTCTTCCATCAAATGTCTCACACAATGTCTTTATTTTATTAAGGCTCACTGGGCAAGCAGATAAGGTGTTACTCATGTGGCAGAAAAGGTAAGATGGTCAGGAAAATCTAGGAATGAATTATCCATGTGCTGTTTTCTAATTCAGTGTTTTTGGTAGCACACTGTAAGGAACACAAAAGTACTGAGACACAATGATCTCTCCTTAAATTAGAAGCTGTAATCTATTTGAGAAGGCAAAGCATCATGTATCAAACAATTCCTAAATTGGAAGCTATGAATAAGTCTAAAAGTTCCCAGAGGTGGAGGTAAGCATGGTATGGAGATGACTACTGAAACCTGAGAGACTATGATCTTGTAAAATAGCCAAGATTTGGGTAGAAAGGGCATTTCAGGTAACATGGGTATGGGAAGCCAAGGAACTGAGGTACGATGGTTTTGCAGAAAAGACCAGCCTGGCTGGGGAGGGAGGGATGACTGCTCTGGATTACCTTCTCCTGTCCCGGGTTCAGACTGGTCCTCTGTGCCCCCCATTGCCTTATCACACCCAGATACTAACCACATGTGATGGCCAAAATCCATCTTCCGTGAACTCCTTGGGAATAGGGGCTGCCACCTATTCACCTTCTTATTCTCAGTGCTTAAAGCAGTCCATAGAGCCCATTAGGTGCTCCATAAATAATTGTGAAGTAGATGGATGGAAAGATAGATTTAGATGAAAGGATGAATAGTGGATGATACATTTAGAAAAAAAAAAGGGAGCCAAATTGACACAGAGGCAGGAAAAATGAGCTGGAGCCAGATATGACAGTGAAAGTTCTTGATTGAGTGTATAAAAACAAATACAACAGTATTTATGGTGGGTTAGGAATGTGATGAAAGACCAGGAGAACTGAGGTGATTAGAGCATGCATCAGTGAAAGCGAGAATGAGGAAGAATGAGGAATTGAAGTCAGATAGTAGTAAAACCATGGACTTTGCTGAGCTCCATGGAAGCATTTACCAACTTTGACACTTTGGGCAAGTCATTTTAACCTCTTTAAGCCTCAGTTTCCTTTTCTGTAAACAGGAATAATGATAACTAACAATAATAATAGTAATCCTTTCTTATCAGTTAAAAATAAACTGAGCTGAAATTGCTATTTGTATGCTTTCAACATATATGTGTTTGCGAGTATATATTTGTTTTATATAGGTACCGATATACTATATGCAGTATGATGTAAATAATACAATGCAAAAAATGTAAATTAAATAATAAGGTTACAAAATAAACAAAACAAATAATTTAATATTTTCATTCTATCCTGCACAAATACTGGGAGCATTACTTCCACTTTTGAGAACCATAATGCATGTAGTATGTTTAGCAGACTACATAGCACCAAGTAGTACTCAGGATGTGTTAGGTTATTACTTATGTTCATGCCTAAGGAAAAGTTTAATTGGCTTTTAACCTTCAGTCATTCTTGCAATGGAGAACATTCCGTTTCATTTTGGCTTCTTTTCGACATGACTTTGCTCTTATATAAGTAGCAGAGAATGGCTGACTTATGCAAGTCAAACTCTTCAACACAGAAGAAACTCATTGCACAGTTCTTTCTGGTCAGCATTTTGTTTTTTCTGCTCAGGTATGCTCTACATTCACAATTATTTTCCACAGGGTTTCCTATTCGAAGGAGAATTGGTGACTTCCCTTCCTTCAGACAAGCAATGATGGTAACATCAAGCAGGTTCCCCTTGTTGGAGTCTAGACATTGGCTCCTTGAGAAATGAAAACTTTATCATAAGAATCTGTGAAAATGGGAAAATGAGGACAGATTCAAAATTGGAGGAAAACAGAAAAATCTCTGTTCTTTTTTTCTAATTGTTCTTTTAATGAAATCAGTGCTGCCCTTTGGCATTAACGATCTTATGCAAAAAGTAAGACACATTGATTTTGGGTTTTATTGTTGTAGCATGGAGTATAAGTCTAGATATTTGTATAAATATTCTTGGTAGAGATGCTTCTAATTTCACACTCATCTATTTGTTATTCCTAAGCATTGGTTATATGCTTAGCACTTACATATATGTCAGGCACTGTGCTACTTCGAGTGTTAATTTATCTTCTGAACAAAGAGAAGCAAACCAAGGGAAATCAGGAAACAAATCTAGCAAATCAGAAGCAAATCTTGCAAATCAGGAACCCGGGATTTGCTAGAAAATTTAATGTGAACCAAGTAGTGATTGACCTCACATTTAAAAATTAGTATCAACCTTTCTTCTTGGAAGATCATTTCTTTTTTCTTTCCTTTTCTTCTCTCTCTTTTTTTTTTTTTTGAGATAGAGTCTTGCCCTAATGCCCAAGCTGGAGTGCAGTGGTGCCACCAGAGTGAGAGGTGAAGCCAGCTGGACTTCCTGGGTCCAGTGGGGACTTGAAGAACTTTTCTGTCTAGCTAAAGGATCCTAAACACACCAATAAGCACTCTGTGTCTAGTTAAAGGATTGTAAATGCACCAATCAGCACTCTGTAAAATGGACCAATCAGCAGGATGTGGGCGGGGCCAAATAAGGTAATAAAAGCTGGCCACCCAAGCCAGCAGGGCGACCTGTGTGGGTCGCCTTCCACGTTGTGGGAGCTTTGTTCTTTTGCTCTTCACAATAAATCTTGCTGCTGCTCCACCCCTTGATTCCTTATCACCTTATGAGCTAAACACCTCACTGTAGTGGTTCATGGCTTCATTCCCAGTCAGCAAGACCATGAACTCACCAGAAGGAAGAAACTCTGGACACATCTGAACATCTGAAGGAACAAACTCTGGACACACCATCTTTAAGAACTGTAACACTCACTGCAAGTGTCCACTTAGCTTCATTCTTGAAGTCAGCGAGACCAAGAACCCAATCGAAGGGGAACCACCTTGACAATAAAAGCTCACTGCAGCCTCAATCTCCTGGGCTCAAGTGATCTTCCCACCTCAGTCTCCTGAGTCGCTGGGACTACAGGCACGTGCCACTATGCCCTCCTAATTTTTAAATGTTATTATCTTCTGTAGAGATGGGATCTCACTATGTTGCCCAAGCTGGTCTTGAGCTCTTAAGGTCAAGTGATCCTCTCATCTTGGCCTCCCAAAGTGTTGGGATTACAGGCACGAGCCACCATACCTGGCCTTGGAAATTCTTTTATAACCTAAAATGTAAACGCTTGGCAAAATCTTAAAATAATTTTTAAAATCAAGGAATTAAAGGCAGAATAGAAATTTGCATTAATATTGACAAAAGTACTCGGTAAGTACTCAGTATTTTAATTCTGTTTTGGTTATTCTGGATCCACTGGGTGTCCAAACTTAGAGATTTCCTTTATGTTCAGCCTTTTCTCTAGAAGCTTCACTCTTCTTGAAGCATAAAATCTTAGTGTAGTCAATGGTGATGTGCATGTGTTTGCATACTTTTTTTGTTCTTCTCTTATTGCTGCACACGAGAAAAGGGCCATTTTTTCTGGTACTTGGGGACTTGTGACTTTCACTAGCTAATGGGCTATAAACTGAAGTGGAATGATGTTCATTCTGGGCCTAGGCATAGAAAGAATGCTATGAGGTCCTCTTTGTCTTTATGCGGTAGGGACATGACCAGATGGTGTAATCACCTTCAACCTGAACCCTGAGGAACTACCTGGGTTGCTCCTGGTGCCTGAGTAGCCCTAGGAGTAGAATATCTCACTAACTTCTGATGAGCATGTAGTGAAACAAAATATAAACCTTGTTTTGATGATCACTGGGATTTTAGGGTTAATTTGTTACCTCAGCATAATCCAGTCCATCCTGAGAGTTGCAGGGTTTTAGTTTTATGTTTTTGTTTTTCCTAGAAAAAGCAGAGATTTCTAGATCTTTCTCTAAAAATATTCTACTCTGAGAAATTCTGAGCAAAGTATGAAGATTTAAAGCCATCAGGGGACTGAAGTGAGAGCAACTTATGAAAAGATCAAGGAAAAGAACTCAAATATTTGGAATAAACATACATGTCCTGCTGGTCAGGTGTGCACATTGGAGAGTCAACACTGTGTGGTGATTCTTTAAGGGATTCATCTAGGGAATTTGAATTGTGACAAGACTTTAACTTCATGAAAAACGAGGACGAGTGCCCATTCAGGCTTTTAAAAGTGAGAAATAAAGGGTAAGCTTTTAGTATGAGGTTTTCAGAACTTGAAAATAAAGAATTTGTACCACGAATATCTCTGGGAATGGTGATAACTTAGGTCTCTGGTAAAAGATCAGAAGAGTGAACCACAATTAGAAGCAAACAGAACTTATCAACACAGGAAAGTCCAGAGGAAAATAACATTTTGGGTAAGAGCTCTCAAGTGTGTATCAAAGAGCTCCTAGTATAACATTTTGTCATCGAGCTAATCTGGCATTATACAGGATGAAATCATTTTCTTAAATTGCTAACTCAGAGTTGTCATGGAATAAAGCCCCTATAAGTAGACTGGATATAATCAATATTCTAAGTTTGAAAGATAGTGACATTTCTGATTCCCCTAAGCGACGGAAATTGGTGGTTTGCATGGCAGGCTCTAAGGCTGACTTGTTGATCTGTGAGGCTCTTTGTGTACTTTTAAGGCTGCTTTCTCCCTAATCTTAAACACTTGACCTTTGAGTCTGATATTCTTCAGTATTATTAGATTAGATGATTAGTTATTAAATATACTGTCTCCAGTAAATAGGTAATTGTGTAATGCAATGGCGCTCAGCCTTTCCAGGCCATGTTCCCATGACATTTAGAGTTAGAACACTGAGTCCTTTTGTAGTAGGAATCTTTAACCCTTTCTGTGGGTCGAAGAATGTACAGGGGTTTCCCTAGGTCTCAAAATCAGCTGACTGATGAAGGGCAATAAAAAATGTAGAGTGTCACATGTTTTTGAGAGCCATAAAATTCAAAGATCACAGAACTTTTATCACATTTATGACCACATAATAAGATTGAGTAATACAACACCAAGATTTTCCCTGTGACAAGCTGGGTGTGATGAACACAATCTAGGTCCTTCCTAGGCTTTATGTTGGGTGTTTGAGAAAAGCTTAAGCACTGTTTTGCAACCAAAAGCATGCAGGTGTTAAAGTTTTAAATGTCTCTATTGCTTATTGCCAGATTTTGCCTGGCATGAAGGGGTGGGGACGGAGAGGGATGGAAGAATAGAGGGAGGGACAGGATCTAGCATGTTTTGATTCCTTAATATGTGCAAAGCACAGTGCTAGGCATTTTACGTATACAGATTCATTTAATGGTCCTCTAAATAGAAATAAAGTTTGTGTTATTAGTCCTCGTTTTGCATTTAAGGAACCTGAGGCTCAGAAAAGATAAAGTTGCCTAAGTCCAAACAGCCAGGGTAATTGAATTAGAATTTGAACTTGAGTTCGAAGTCCTTATTCTTTTCCAATGTCTCACAATGTCTTTATTTTATTAAGTGCCTACTACGTATAGATAAGGTGTTACTCATGTTGGCAGAAAAGGTAAGATGGTCAGGAAAATCTAGGAATGAATTATCCATGTGCTGTTTTTTAATTCAGTGTTTTTGGTAGCACACTGTAAGGAACACAAAAGAAGTACTGAGATACAATCATCTGTCCTTAAATTAGAAGCCGTAACCTATTTGAGAAGGCAAAGCATCATGTATCAAACAATTCCTAAATTGGGTGCTATGAATGATAAGTCTAAAAGTTCCCAGAGGTAGAGGTAAGCATGGTATAGAGATGACTACTGAAAGCTGAAAGACTATGATCTTGTAAAATAGCCAGGATTTGGATAGAAAGGGCATTTCAGGTACACAGCATGGGAAGCCATGAACTGAGGCCTGATGGTTTTGCAGAAAGACCAGCCTGGCTGGGGAGGAGGAGCTGACTGCTCTGATTGCCTTCTCCTGTCCTGGTCTGGACTGGTCCTCTGTGCTCCTCTCTCATTGCCTTTACCACACCCAGGTAATTAACCACATGTGATGCATGCACATCCATCTTCCCCTGTGAACTCCTTGGGAATCGGGGCTGCCACCTATTCACCTTTTTATTCTCAGTGCTTAAAGCAGTCCATGGCGCCCATTAGGTGCCCCATAAATAATTGTGAAGTAGATGGATGGAAAGATGGATATAGATGAAAAGATGAATAGTGGATGATACACTTAGAAAAAAAAAAAGGGAGCCACCACACAGAGGCAGGAAAAATGTTGAGCCAGATATGACAGTAAAAAGTTCTTGATTGAGTGTATAAACAAATACAAATAGTATTTATGAGTGGGTTAGAATGATGAAAGACTAGGAGAACTGAGGTGATTAGAGCATGCATCAGTGAAAGCGAGAATGAGGAAGAATGAGGAATTGAAGTCAGATAGTAGGGAGCAACCATGGACTTTGGTTAGAGCTCTGATGGAAGGGAGAGGAGAGAATGGGCATCCTCTAGGAAGAAATGTGGGGTGCAGGGAAAAGGATATAGTTTTAGGAAATAATGAGGACACTTCTAGACACATTGAAAAATTGTAAAATGAGCTTAAATGATGATACTGAGCATTAAGTGCTAAGAGGGGCACTCTTGGAAAGTTTAATTCATTAGCAATTAAGTATTTTGGAAAATATATGGAAAGAGGCTGGGAGTAGAGATGTGGATGGCTGGACAGAGTCAAGATTCTACCTGTTGCAGTTAGCGTCCAGATGTGTCTAGGGGTGAACGATTGCCTCACCAACTCCTGGAGATTATGGATTCTCCTGGAAGCTACAGGAATTTTGAGAAAGGAAATGATCCACGGACTTAATTCAACAAGGGACTTCCTAAGGCCTTGATGTGGGATTTCAATCTCCCATTAATCAAATTAAATTAATTTTTGAAGCCTCTTGACTGATGGCGAGCGAATCCCAGACAAAGGCATCCCGGTGGGCTACCAGTGCCTCAGATTTCTACCCTGCTTGACCTGACCGCGTGTGCATGCGCACACACACACACACAACACACACAATTTAGGTTACGGTTGGGACAAAGAGAAAGCACACACAACACAGACAGACATTTCTAGCCATTCTGAATTTCTAGCAGTTCTAGATGGTCTTACGTCAGCAAAGGATTCTTGTACTCAACATTCAGCCAAAACAACGCTAGTGTTCTTATCATAGCACACCACACCCGCATAGAGACAAGAAACATTAACCAAAGGACGTTCAACTCTCCTAAAGCCACGAGCCAAGCCCAAATCATGACTCAGAACTCCAGACCTCAGTCATTTCTTCTGCATTTCTGAAGGCATTCCTTTTTTGAACTTAAACTCATAAATAAACATCTCCTTCCTCAGTGCCCCCAAACAACTTGATGGACAAAGAACTCTGTATTTTATAGGAAATGCTTGCAGATTTTCATGATAAGTTTCCAAAAATAAAAGCACAAACATTTCTCCTCACATATATTTGTTATGATAGTTACTGGTCCACGTAGGAATACATATCATCCTGAAGGTAGAGAATGCACCAGGATCAGATCTTACCCATTTTCATAAACACCATGGAGCACAGTTAGCTCAGAATCCTACAGAGTCCACTTGGCTCAGACCCACCCTGGTGCTTCAGGATAGTTTAACGTTTGGGGAACAGGTTCCCTTACTGACACATTGCATAATTAGGCATAATATCTTAAGCGAACATATTAGCTCGGGCTTTTAACAGTGTGCAAGCCTCAGCTTCCGCAATAACAACCTAATCTTGTGTGGGAGCCATCTCAGGCTTCACTTGAACACAGGCACTGTTGTCCCCCAACAGATAAAGCTTGGAATGGTTTTATTTATATCGTCCTTGTTAGTCATGCAATCTGTGTGCAAACAAAACAACATTATTCTTATCTCCTTGGAAAGTTTAATTCATTAGCAATTAAAAACTGGTGCAGAAGAATGGCCAGGCACCTGGAAAAGGCTCTTCCTAGCACAGCACACCCCAGAAGAGCGGTTTGTGGGAGCAACTTTCACCAATAACAACACAGTGATATTTGCTGAATTGTTGCACAGCCTTGTTTTTAAGAAATAGTTTAGCCATGTAAGGATTATGCTACTGTAATTAAATAAGATAATGTAGCCAATAATCTCTTCAAAAGTACCCTGTTGAAACTTGCTGTCCCTGTAGTCCCCAGAGCCCCTGTTGTCTGCTCCCCTGCCCCCCTCCCTTGTCTGGCTTGCTTTTAGGGGAGGTTGCATCTGGGTCAGGTTCCTGTTGTTGTGACAAAGGCTTCTTAGTAGGAGGAATGGCTTGGCCCTAGAAGCTGGTTAAGGTCTACAGATTGAGTGAGTCCTATTTGGAACAGGGACGGGCCGTACAGTATTCTTTGCCATCTTAAGGTCAGGGAACTTAAGAATAGCAAACCTGGACTACTCTGTCAAAAGTCATGCTCAGTTGGGCCTGACGGGGTGCTCCTGTAGTCCCAGCTACTCCGTAGGCTGTGGTGGGTGGATCGATCGAGCCCAGGAGTTCAAGTCCAGGTTGTGCAACATAGCAAGAACTTGTCTCAAAAAAAAAAAAAGTCATGTTCAATGCAAGATGTTAATAATAGAGGAAACTGTGGGAGTAGGGGTAGGGTAGGGAGAGGGTATATGGGAACTCTTCGTACTTTCTGCCTAACTTTCCTATAAACCTAAAACAACTCTAAAAGGTAGTCTATTATTAAAAACAAAAGCAAGTCAGGCTCACCCATGGCTCTGAGATGTGAGGGGCCAAGATTTATTTTTAAAAGACTTTTCTTCTTCTCCATAAGAAGTTCAACACAAGCAAGCACTGATATTTGTAGGGCTACACCCAGGACAGGGAATTAGAAACAAAACAGTCCCCTGGCTGCCTTCATTGGTGGCAATCCATTCATGGGGAAAGTGAGACTTGACCAAACTGAGGCAACCTCTAGGTTTAGCACCACTTGAGCTTTGTCTGACCCTAGAATAAACAATACATTTACTCTTTAGTTTGGCATTGCATGGGTTGACTTTTTACTTAAATATTTTACTTTCAGCTGCTTAACTTTATATAGGTCAGCCTCAGTGTTGTTAAAAAAATGTTGCTAAAAATAATAAACAGTTTTGGAAATAGAGTACATCTAAAACAAATAAAGTTAATGTAGAATAATACATCTTAGGGCTAGTAGGGACTTCAGTTATCATTTGGTGCAAATTTTGCCTCCTCTGAAATAGGCATGAAAGAGTTAAATAATGCAGCCCCAGCAAGGCAAGAAGTAGAAGTTAAAATACGTAACTCGAACCGAAGTACACCGAAGAATCCTTAGCATTAATCTCCAGCTTTGTATTCTCCACTCAGCTCTGTCTTTTTCGGGTGCAAGAAGTAGAAAAGAAAACACATCCTTTCCAGTTCAACACATCAGGAGGCAATCAATTTCCACACTTCACAACTCCGTTTCTCTCTATTACAAACATAATACCACTGAGGTAGAACTCAGCTGCTATATCTACAGAAAGTTCCACAACATTCAGATGCACTGGAAATCTCACGACATGTGTACAATTTTCTTCAAATTCTGGAGGGGTGCACACCAAGGGGAAAGGGGGGAAAAACAAAACAGTTATGAGGAGAAGGTATTTGGGTAGAGGATTTGGTTATAAACTTTAAGTTTAATTTACTTTTTGAATCATACATCCTGTTTTTGTGGTATTGTTACTTGAGCCTACCGGAACATTTGACCTAGAGGGACCAAAACAAACAGCTAAGAGGTTGCTGGTTGGGAATTAGCCGAATGAGCCTGGTCACAAATAAAGGCAATGCACCTGGCTGACAGGTTAGCCATTGTGGATTCACACACCAACTACATATATAAAATATCTAGACATAATATATAATAGAAGATAATATCTTTTTTGAAGCAATCATTAATAAATTAGAAACCTTACACTAACCAGAGCTTTTCTATCTGATGAAGTAAAATTAGAAATACTAAATCATCAAACCTCATCAAACATTCCTGTGTATATGGGATGTTGTACTGGTGCTCACTGAAATTGTGGAGATGCTGAACAGTACCTAAATATTACCAGCATTACTCACAAACATTTACAAGAAAATAAAATGACACCTAAAACAAGAAAGATATTTCCATAAAAGGAATGAATTTATCTTCAGTTGATAGTTCATGCCATC
>JAKGGE010002341.1:0-12988 GCA_023748175.1 Hoolock leuconedys
ATCTCCAGCTTTGTATTCTCCACTCAGCTCTGTCTTTTTCGGGTGCAAGAAGTAGAAAAGAAAACACATCCTTTCCAGTTCAACACATCAGGAGGCAATCAATTTCCACACTTCACAACTCCGTTTCTCTCTATTACAAACATAATACCACTGAGGTAGAACTCAGCTGCTATATCTACAGAAAGTTCCACAACATTCAGATGCACTGGAAATCTCACGACATGTGTACAATTTTCTTCAAATTCTGGAGGGGTGCACACCAAGGGGAAAGGGGGGAAAAACAAAACAGTTATGAGGAGAAGGTATTTGGGTAGAGGATTTGGTTATAAACTTTAAGTTTAATTTACTTTTTGAATCATACATCCTGTTTTTGTGGTATTGTTACTTGAGCCTACCGGAACATTTGACCTAGAGGGACCAAAACAAACAGCTAAGAGGTTGCTGGTTGGGAATTAGCCGAATGAGCCTGGTCACAAATAAAGGCAATGCACCTGGCTGACAGGTTAGCCATTGTGGATTCACACACCAACTACATATATAAAATATCTAGACATAATATATAATAGAAGATAATATCTTTTTTGAAGCAATCATTAATAAATTAGAAACCTTACACTAACCAGAGCTTTTCTATCTGATGAAGTAAAATTAGAAATACTAAATCATCAAACCTCATCAAACATTCCTGTGTATATGGGATGTTGTACTGGTGCTCACTGAAATTGTGGAGATGCTGAACAGTACCTAAATATTACCAGCATTACTCACAAACATTTACAAGAAAATAAAATGACACCTAAAACAAGAAAGATATTTCCATAAAAGGAATGAATTTATCTTCAGTTGATAGTTCATGCCATCATTGTATTTTGTTGACTATAGTGCAAACTAAAGAAGCAGGCTTGTAGCTCAGAGAACAAGTGAAATTATCAGTAATGGTTCTAAATCCCCTCTTCCCATCACATCAACCCTGACCTGGGTCAGTAATAAAATCAAGATGGGATGCATTTTTTAACACTCAGTGTATTTTTTTAATATAGACCTATGAAATTGATAGCAGCAGTGCTCTTTTTTTGCAATGTCTTTTTTCCTAACTGTTTTATGGTAGCTTGGAAAATAAAAGCATTCTAATAAATAAAATAATTAAAATAAGTTTCCTATTTTAAAATTAACAAAACATTAATTCCAAAACATTTTAACATTTACCTAAGTACAAATGAATCTACAGACCAAATCATAAAATTTCCTTTTAAAAAAAATTTAAAATTTTTTATTTTTAATTTTGAGGTACGTGAGGGGTTCTATATATTTATATAGTTTACATAAGATATTTTTGATAGACATGCACAGTGCATAGTAATCACACATCCAAGAGATTAAGATAGGTTATACACCCCCTCAAACACTATCATTTATGTTACAAAACAATCCCAATTATATTTTTTTTACTGTAGTCACCCTGTTGTGCTAGAAAATGTGGGTTTTATTCACATTCTTTCTAACAATTTTTCCACCATCCCCACTTTCTCCCAACCTCCCCACTACCCTTCCAGCCTCTGCTTTAGTAACCATTTTATATATACATCTCCGGTACAATTGTTTTAATTTTTAGCTCCACAAATAAATTGAGAACATGAGAGTTTGTCTTTCTATGCCTAGCTTATTTTATTTAACATAATATGATACTTGTCATGAGTGTTACCAAGTGACAAGATCTTACTTTTTTTTATGGCTAAATAGTACCAGTAGTACGTAAGCACTAAATTTTCTTTATCCATTAATATGTTGATGGACACTTAGGGATTTGTTTTCAAATCATGGCTATTAAGAATGGTGCTGCAATAAACATGGGAGTGCAGATATCTCCCACCAGCAGTTTATGAGGGTTACCTTCTCTCCCACATCCCTCACCAGCATTTGTTATTGACTGTCTTGGATAAAGCCTTCTGACTGGGGGGTGAGATGATATCTCATTAGTTTTGGTTGCATTTCTCTGATAAACAGCGATGTTGAGCTGTTTTCAAATGCCTGTTTGCTATTCATATGTCTTATTTTTTTGAGAAATGTCTATTCAGATATTTTGCCCAACTTTACAGCAGGTTTAGCAAGTTTTTTTCCCTATCTGTTTGAACTCTTTGCTCTTATTCCTGGTTACTAATCCCTTGTCAGCTGGGTAGTTTGCTAATATTCTCTCCATTCTGTAGGTTGTCTACTTTACTTTGTCAATTGTTTGCTTTTGTTGTGCAGAAACCTTTTTAACTTGATGTGATCCCGGTGTCCACTTTTGCTTTGATTACTTGTCCTTGTGGAATGTTACTCAAGAAATCTTTTGTCCGAGCCAATGTTCTGGATAGTTTCCTGAATGTTTTCTTGTGGTAGTTTCAGTTTCACATCTTAGATTTAAGTCTTTAAGCCACTGATTTGATTTTTTGGTATATGGCCAAGAGAGATAATGAAATGGATTCATTCTTCTGTATATAGATATCAGTTTTCAGTACCATTTTATTGAGGGACAGTCTTCTTTCAATACATGTTCTTGGCAGCTTTGTCCAAAAATAGGTTCACTGTAGGTCTTTAGATTTGTTTCTGGGTTCTCTATTCTGTTCCGATTTGGTGTATGTATCCATTTTTATGCAATTTTACCATTGCTGTTCTGATTACTATGGCTCTGTAGTATAGTTTGGTCAGGTAATATGATCCTTCAGTTTGTTCTTTTGCTCAAGAGATAAGCTTTGGATATTCTGGATCTTTCATGGTTCCATATAATTTTAGAATTGTCTTTTATTTCTGTGAAAAATGGTATTGTTATTTTTGATAGGGGTTGCATTAGATCTGTAGATTGCTGGGTAGTATAGACATTATAACAATATTAATTTTCAACCCATGGAATAGCTTTCCATTTTCTTGTGTCCTCTTTTAATTTCTTTCATCAGTGTTTTATGACTTTCATTGTAAATACTTCACTTCTTTGGATAAGTTAATTCCTTGGTATTTAATTTTATTTGTGGCTATTGTATAATTTCTTTTCCAGATGGATCAGTGTTGGCATATAGAAATGCTACAGATTTTTCATTATTTTGTGTCCTTCAACTTTGCAAATTTTACTCCAGTTCTAATAGTTTTGGTGAGGTCTTTTAGGTTTGCAAAATATAAGATCCATATCAACTACAAAATGAGAATATTTGATTTATTCCTTTACAATTTGATGCTGTTTACTCCTTTCTCAGGTCAGTGACTTCATTTGGGACTCCCAGTACTATGTTGAATAATGCTGGTGGGCATCCTTATCTTATTCTAAATCTTAATGGAAAGGTTTTTCCCATTTGTCCCCTTCACTATCATACTAGCTGTGGGTCTGTCATTTATGGCTTTTATTATAGTGAGGGTATGTTTCTTTATACACCTAGGTTTTAAGGTTTTATCATGAAGGGATCATGAATTTTATCAAATGCTTTTCTGCATCAGTTGATAGGCATATGGCTTTTGTCCTTCATTCTGTTGATCAATCATTCTGTTGATATGATGTATCACACTGATGGATTTGTGTATGTTGAACCATCCTTGCATCTTGGGATAAAACCACTTCATCATGATTTATTATCTTTTTTAACTATATTGTTTGAATTTGGTTTTGTATCTTATTGAGCATTTTGCATCAATGTTCTTCAGAGATATTGGCCTGTAGTTTGCTTTTTCTGACATGTCTTTGTCAGTTTTGGTATCAGGTTATTACACTGGCCTCACAGAGTGAGTTGCAGGACTTATACCCCTCCCTCTGCTATTTTCATAATAGTTGGGTGGGATTGCTATTAACTCTTCTTTAAATGTTTGGTGGGAACTCAGTAGTGGAGACAATGGGTCCCAAGCTTTACATTACTAGGAGACTTTACTATGGCTTTGATTTTTGTTACTTGTTATTGGTCTCTTCAGAGTTTTGGATTTCTTTATGGTTCAACCTTCACTTGGGTTTGCATGTGTGTAGGAATTTTCCATTCTTCTAAGGTTTCCAATTTATTGTTATATTATTTATATAGTAGCAGTAGCGGTCCTTTAAATTTCTATTGGGTATGACTTGTGATATCTTCTTTTTTTATCGATTTTTATTTGGGTCTTCTCTCTCTTTCTTGTTAGTCCTGGCTATAAGCTTTGTTAATTTTGACATTTTTTTTCAAAAACCAGCTTTTCATTTCATTGATCTTTTTGTATTGCCACTTTGTTTCAATTTCTTTTATTCCTGCTCTGAATCTTTATTATTTCTTCTGAATATTGGGTTTAGTTTGCTCTTGCTTTTCTAATTCTTTAACATTCATTTATTAGTTTGTTTGTTTGAGGGGTTTTTTCTTCATTTTTTGATGTAGACACAGCTATAAGTTTTTCCTCTTAGTATTGCTTTGCTGTATTGCCGTGGAATTGTTGAGGGTATGTGGTGTTTCCGGTATCATTTTGTTTCCAAGAAATTTTGGCTTCCTTCTTAATTTTGTCACTAACTCACTGGTTATTCAAAGCATTATGTTTTAGTTTCCGGCCATTTGTATAATTTCAAAATTCCCTGTTGTGTGATTTCTAGGCTTATTTATTGCTGTCACAGAAGAAGCGACATATTTCAATTTTTGAATATTTTTAAGGCATTTTTGTGACCCTAGCTGCGTCAGTTTATCCTTGAGCATGATCCATATGCTGAGGGAAGAATCAATGTATTCTGCAACTGTAAGAAGAAATGTTCTGTATATCTATTTGGTCCTTTTGGTCTATAATGCAAATTAAGTCCAATGTTTCTTTTTGATTTTCTGTTTAGAAAAATCTTGCCCAAGGCAGGGGCGCGGTGGTCCAGCTTGTAATCCCAACATTTTGGGGGCAGTTGGGTGGATCATGAGGTCAGGAGATCCGAGACCATGGTGAAACCCGTCTCTACTAAAAATACAAAAAAATTAGCCAGGCATGGTGGTGGGCATCTGTGGTCCAGCTACTCAGGCTGAGTCAGGAGAATGGTGTGAGACAGGTGGGCTTTCACGGTGAGCTGAGATCCACTGCACTCCAGCCTGGGTGACAAGCGAGACTCAAGTCTCAAAAAAAAAAATCTGCCCAATGCTGAGAGTAGGGTATTGTCTCCAGCTGTTATTGTATTGAGGTCTACTTCTCTCTTTATTTCTAATATTTGCATTATATATATAGGGAGTTCAGGTGTTGGGTGCATGTTATTAACAATTACCGTGTTCTCTTGCTGACTTATCCCCCTTTAGAATTATATAGTTATCTTCTTTGCTCTCTTCTTACAGACTTTGTCTTGAAATCTACTACTTTGTCTGATATAAATATAGCTACTCCTGTTCTTTTCTTTGTACCATTGGCATGGAATATTTTTTTCCAACCCCTCATTTTCAGACTAAATGTATCCTTATAGGTGAAGTGTGTTTCTTGTAGGCAACAGATCATTTGGTCCTGTTTTTTTAATCTATTGACCCGTTTTATCTCTTTTGATTAGAATTTGGTCTATTTACATTCAACGTTATTATTGATAAGTAGAGGCCTTAATCCTTTTATTTTTATTTGTTTTCTGGTTGCTTTGTAGTGCTTTTCTACCTTCTTTCCTTTCTTTTGTGTTTCTTATAGTGAAGGTAATTTTTTTTTTCAGATGGTTTAATCTAATTTCATGCTCTTTATGTGTATGTGTTGTATTTTTTGGTTATGATGGGGAGTACCAAATATTATCTTGTAACTCATTATTTTAAATGATGATAACACTGATTGTATAAACAAACAAACAAATAAGCAAAAAAAAAAGTAATGAAAGGTCTACACTTTCTTTATTGTGGCCCAGTTTTTTTTGAGGTAGGTCTGGCTCTATGGCCAAACTGGAGTGCAGTGATGCGATCTTGGTTCACTGCAAGTTCCACCTCCTGAGTTCACACAATTCTCCTGCCTCAGCCTCAGTAGCTGGGACTACGGGGCCCACCACCACGCCCGGCTAATTTTTTGGTATTTTAGTAGAGAAAGGGTTTTACCGTGTTAACCAGGATGGTCTCAATCTCCTGACCTCGGTGATCCACCCGTCTCTACCTCCCAAAGGATACTTTGGGATTACAGGTGTGAACCACCGTTACTTAGCCACAATTATATTTAAGTTTATTGTTGTTTCTCTTTATGTCTTACTGTACTGTTTATGTCTTAAAAATTGCTGTAGTTATATTTTGATTGGTTCATTGTTTAGTGTTTCTACTTAAGAAGAGTGGTTTACATACCACAATTGCAGTGTTATAATATTGTGTTTTCTCTGGTTACAATTACCTGTGAGTTTTGTACCTTTAAATGATTTCTTAGTGCTCATAGCATCCTTTTCTTTCGGGTTAAATAACTCCTTTTAGCACTTCTTATAGGACAAGTCTGGTGTTGATGAAATCTCTCAGCTTTTGTTTGTCTGGGAAGATCTCTATTTCTCTTTCATGCTCAAAGGTATATTTTGCCAGATAACTCTTCACAGAGTAAAGATGCTTTTGTTTTGGGATTTTTTTTTTTGTAAGCAATTTAAATATATTATGCATCTTTCACTGGCCTGTAAAGGTGTCCACTGAAAGTCTGCTGCCAGACAAATTAGAGCTCCATTGTATGTTATTTGTTTCTTTCTTCTTGCTGCTTTGGGATCCCTTTGTTTATCATTGTCATTTGGGGTTCAGGTATTAAATGTCTTCAGATAGTTGTCTTTTGGGTTAAATCATAGCGGTTTTCTATAACCTTCTTGTTCTTACATATATTGTTATCTTTTCTCTAGGTTTGATAGAAGTTCTTCATTATTATCCCTTTGCATAAACTTTCTACCCTAACTACTTCTCTACCTCTTCTTTAAGATCAGTGACTATTAGATTTGCCCTTTTGGAAGCTATTGATCCTGGTCATGCTTCCTTTTTTCTTCTTTTTCTTCTTTCTTATGTATTTTCAAATAAGCTTGTATACGGAGCTTACTAATTCTTTCTTCTGCTTGATCAATTCTGCTATTAAAGACATGATACATTCTTCAGTATAATCAAGTGCATTTTAACTCAAGGTTTCTGCTTGATACTTTTTAATTATTTTAATCTCTTTCTTAAATTTATCTGATAGAATTTGGAATTCCTTCTTTGTGTGATCTTTCATTTCTTTAAGTTTTCCCTCAAGACAGTTAGTTTGAGATTCTCTGCCTGGAAGGGTATTATATCTCTGCTTCTCTAGGATTGTTCCTAGATTGCTTTATTTAGCTCACTTGGTGAAGTCTAGTAATGCTTCCTGGGTTGCCTTGATACTTGTAGATGTCTGTGTCTAGGCATTGGAGAGTTCAGGGATTTGTAAGGTAGTCTTTTGTAGCCTGGAGAAACTTGTTTGCTGGTCGCATGGACAGCATCTATTACATTGACAATTAAAAATAATTTGGTTTCTGAGTTATGAAATAAATGTATAGGAAATTTTTCAAATTCATTATTAATGTCTTTCAAAACTCATGAGTAAAATAAACCAGATTAAAACCGGCATATGAAAACAATGAACCAAAAATCCAGTTATATACTATACATTCAAGAATATGAGTTAGTAGTTTTTAGGTTAAAGTAAACAATGATATTATTAAATAGGTACTTGCCAAATTACATTTTGACTTTTTCTGACATTATTGATGGTACAATTTCCCATGCGGTATTAAATCTGAAATTATGTTTTATCAATGAAATATTAATTTAATTATCTAAATTAATCCAAATTTTCAGATATTATTTTTGTACAAATAATATTTTTTATATAACTAGAGTATGTTTTGTTTTATGGCTAGTGTTGCATGAAACAAATTTGAATTAGAAATAAAGACACTAAGAAACATTCAAAAACACAATGGAATTACTATACATCAGCAGTAACTTGTGAGGGTTAGATAAAAACCTTCATTAAGATTGCCCTTATGGATTTGACACTTACTTTCAATTTTGCAGATATTCTAACCCTAAAATCTACATTTTACTTGGCTATTGAAGCTAAACTACTTGGATGCAAAATAGATTTTTAGTAATGAACAGTATTTGCTGCCCAAAATTTGAAAGACAAGAAATTAAGCAGAAGCTCTCTTCCAGATTGCCCTTCTGACGGCAAAGCAATGTCATAACCACATGAATACTGAGAGACAGTTGCAGTGGCCTTGCTTCACATCTAGTAGCCAACCAAAAATTCATGAACAGTTGTAGAAAGCAATGGTAGTTTTTCTGATCTCTGGGTTACAGACATGGGGTGTTCTCAAAATCAATGGCTTGATACAGGTGATTGTACATCACCTGTATTCTCTCCTTTGGCCCTTCAATCATGCTCTAAGCAGCAAATATCCTGTTTAAAATTCCTAATATTTGGAAATATCTAATGAGCAATATTTTTGCTGTACTCTATATACTGACTGACAGGAAGAAAAAATATGTGGGAAATTTAAAAGTCTAAATAAATGCATGTGTGAATATATTTATATATATGAAGATATTACAAGAAGATACAAATGAACAGAGATACACTTCATGTTTCAGGAAAGGACAATTTTTTTAATAATCTAATTTCCTGACATATAAAATTCAAATAATTCAAATAGAAATAATAAATTGAATTATTATGGAGCTTATGAAACACTTTTATCTGTAAATATAGATATAAAATATTATAAAAATAAAAGTGGTATAAGATATTATACTAGATATTAGCTAAGATGTTTAGCTATAAAAAATTAATTCACTATAGTGCTAGAAAAAAATCTGTAAATAGATCCCAAAAATACAAAGTAAATAGCAAATATATGTTCTTATACTATATAAATAATTATACAATAAATAAATCATTAAAGTCAATTGAGGAAAATACAAATTAAGCAACAAATGATTTGGGTAAAATAGGTATTTAAATTTAAACAATGAAAAAACACAAGTATTGCCATATAATAATTGGAAACTTAATTCCCCCATTAATTAAGAAACAAGTTACAAATTATTTATTATATACTCTAAAAGGATATTTACAAGTTTATTTAAATATTATGTAAATGATTTAAGAAGGGACATATATATACTTTTTGAACAAAAAGACATTACAAAAACACAAAGAAAAATAAATAATAAAAATAATTTCAGCATGTAAAGCAAATATTTCTATGCCAACAATGATCTCTTAAATGAGATTGAAAACAAAGATGAGAGAAGTAATACTGGCAATGATTATGGGGAGACAAAGAGTTAATTTTAATTTAATTATAATACAGAGATTACAAAAAATAAAAGAAAGTATGTCACTGGAAAAGTGGAAGAAGAGGCAGAGTTATCCTGAGTAATAAACAAAAAAACCATTTAAAATAAATGATTGTTTCACATTTTAAAATAAACTTCAAGAATTTTTTCTTATTAGAGGTGCAGACCAGCAATATAAAATAAAAAGAACAGATTATAATGCTGTTTACAGTGATGAAGAATTAGAAACAATAAATTTGCACCATAAAGCAGCATTTGAATTAATTATACTGTAAGTTGGATGATGATGAGTTAATGCAAATCTTTCTTTTAATAGTAGATAAAAGATACTCAAAACATAGGGTAAGTGATGAAAATCAGCATCTAATACGTTAGGTAAGTGGTCATTTAAAATGTCTATAAGTTAATCTATTTATTTAAGTACATCCTGGAAAATGTATAAAAATATCAGTTAATTGCAGAATTAGGGGTGATTTTTATTTGCACATTTTCTATATTTTCTCATTGTCTGTAATAAGCAGAAAAGTATTTTTAACACAATTACATTAATTGTATAACTTAACCAAAATAAAAAATATTTTATCTATAGTTTGAATAACGACCACATTCTGAATGAAATATGATGTATCATACAAAACCAGATAGCTTTTAATGAAAATAAGAGGGAATATTATAAGTAGAAATCATAAAAGCGTCATTATACAATTGTATTTTTCTGTTTAAAGAAACTACTTCACTATGCCATGTTACTTTTGCTTAAATAATATAGATTAGTGTACTTAAAACAACATTAAAACAACATGTAAATCTTCAAGGTCACATTGCAAGTAATAATTTAGAAAATATCAGATTGATGGTAAATTATAAATTATACCTTTGATCAGTAGCCAAGGTATATGTGTTTATATATAATCAGAGAGTGACTATATCACCATGCCTGCTCTCTTTCACAGTTTATATGACAGTCCCAAACATAAGGAACACAAATGACATTTCTATTTTCCGGACTTTTATTCTACAGATTTCTCAGCCATAAATGCATTATGAAATTACGAAATACCTATATTTTTCAATAGGGCTCTTGGGATCATCAAAATGAACTGAAAATATAAAGCGGTGATAGCAAGAAGAAAACTGGGACATAAATTTGTGGAATTAGAATATGCAAGTGGTATTAAATAACAATTTTTATAGTATAAATGAGGTTAAGCTTGGTATTGAATTGGGATGCCATTGAACACAAGTGTGAATGGCCAACCCATACCAGCTTAAGAAAAAATATATGAAGCGAGAAATAGAATTTTTATGCCAGTATTATGAAGTTTTCATCCAGGCTTGATTCTGGGACCTAAAGGTGTTGACAAAAATCAGATCCTCTAGTTTCTCACTTCTAATTTATTTGGGTTAACCATGTTAATCATTTTTGGGATAATCCATGTCTAATTACCCAAGAACTTTTGTCTATTTTGTTTCATTTCTGTATTCTGAAAAGAAGGTGTCCATGCTTGGCACATGGTAAATGTGTAAGAGATATTTGTTGAGTAAATAAATAAACAAAAGATGAAAACAAGATGACTACTATTAATTCCAACTTCCCATCCTTCCAGCTTCAGTAGAAAAAGTTTTTTTCACTTATATAGGCAAGCCCAGTCTAAATCTCCATGAGTCTTTTTGGATTCGTCTTTGGACAAACATTGGGTCTTTATCAGATTGAGACAGAGGCCAATCCCAAAAGACTAACTGTCCTATCTCAATCCAAGGATGGAGGAAAATGGGTAGTTACACGGATGAAAATACCAAAAAGAATATGGGTATAGTACAGGAACTCAAAAGATGGCAAAGGAGTCATTACTCGTGTATCTATGTTGGTAAAATAACCATACATAATCCTAATATATAAGTTATGTCTATGAAGCAATGAATAGACTTTCCTCTATTAAGAAGAAAGTAAAATTTAGAAACATTGTATAAAATCATTCAGGGATAATGTTGTGCAAAATGCAGGTTTGTTGATTGAGCAAAGATACTCAAGTTTGCAGCTATTTAGGTGAGATCAATAAATGCCTTTTCTTCTTAGAGAGGATCACACATAGGAATAGAGCCCTAAGTCTGAAGAGACTAAAATGCTGATGACCTGTTGGGCAATTAGTTACCTTTGTATTAGAAAGCAAAAATAAAAGCTTGCCCACAGAATGGATGACCCCACTCACGGAAGGCATTTACAATTTATCTTGATTGATAACTATTGGATTGGGTAAAAAATGTTTTTTTTGAATGGGTTTCAGGGACACCTTGAATCAATTGATTTACTTAGAGACTCAGCTCTCAATACAAGCGTCTCAAGGCTGCAGCACACAGTCACCTCCAGACAGTGTTTTAAATGAAGAAATTAGGTAAACTGCCTTCATGTTTGTATGAACTTTCATTTATTGATTGAAATTATACTAAATAATGAAATATGAAGAAAATTGCCCATTTACTTATCTTCCATATAATATGTTGATGATGTGATTCTCAATACCAACACCATAAAACCATTCCACCAATGTCTTTCTCAAGTGCTTTGTAAACACTTTGCAGATAGATTCTAAATATTTTTCCTGATAAACTTTTCTCAAAATAAACCACCTGCTCATTTTGTATAGATGGAAAATAGAAATGTAAGTGTTAATCTTGCAACCTTAAGTCCTAGGGCTGATTACTTGGGAATGGTATTTGTATTAATTCTAGCAACCTCTACTGATAGTTTACTCTCCTAAAAGGCAGTGTGCTATAGTGTTTTAAGAACATGGACTCTGGAACCACACCTACTTTACCACATACTGGCTGTACAACACTCATAAAAGTTATTTAACTTCCTTTGTCTTAATTTAGGTCATCTATAAAGTAAGAGATAGAGAGTAGACTTAGAAAGGACTTTATTCCTTTTATATTTTTCTGTCTCCAGCAGGCAAGTAGCAAGAGGTGAATTTTTGGTGTTTTGGAATACTCTCTCCTCATTTTTCCTTTGGGAAAATCATTAGCCTATTTGATTTGACTGCTGTTGAATGTCCATGACATCCATAGAAGATCTACCTTCAGGCATTGCTTGTTTATTACATATATGATTGATTGCTTACATAAGAACAATGATGATCCCTGCAGGGGAGGAGGGATGTGAACAACTTACTTAGGCATTCCAGGAGCTAACAAGGGATGGTGGTTTGATAGAGCTCATTCTTGTTTTGAATCTTCATGCCTCTTGAGAAAGAAAGGAGCAGAATAATAGCTTTGCATGGCTCTGGGTCCTCAGGTCCCTATGTTTTCTTTTTTGTGTTTTGTCCAGTTCTCTAAGTAGAGTTTTCTTAGTTTAATATAATTTCAAATTTTTAAAATTCAAATACCTACATGAGGTGGGATGGAAATTAATCAGATGCATTCCTATAAACTGCAGACTGAGAGAAATTAGACCTTGAACAAACTGGCATTTGATGACTTGAGGATTCAGCGGGTGGGACGGTTGTACATCTTGAACTCTGGGTACACTGCGAAAGTGAGGCCTAGAAGGCTGTGTTGAGGAAGGAGTGTCAGTGACTAGGAGCCTGTTGAAAGGGGAGGCTGAAGTTGAGGACACATATGTAAGGCAAACGTGGCTGGCCAGGTGTTTTCTGCTGTGAGTTTGATTAGAATTCTGGGTTTCACTAAGTGACCCATGTTGAATAGAATTGGGATAGGGCTTGGAAAGCCCTCAATGAAAAGATTGCCAGCATGATAAG
>JAKGGE010000073.1:0-12839 GCA_023748175.1 Hoolock leuconedys
ACTTTATTCCTTTTATATTTTTCTGTCTCCAGCAGGCAAGTAGCAAGAGGTGAATTTTTGGTGTTTTGGAATACTCTCTCCTCATTTTTCCTTTGGGAAAATCATTAGCCTATTTGATTTGACTGCTGTTGAATGTCCATGACATCCATAGAAGATCTACCTTCAGGCATTGCTTGTTTATTACATATATGATTGATTGCTTACATAAGAACAATGATGATCCCTGCAGGGGAGGAGGGATGTGAACAACTTACTTAGGCATTCCAGGAGCTAACAAGGGATGGTGGTTTGATAGAGCTCATTCTTGTTTTGAATCTTCATGCCTCTTGAGAAAGAAAGGAGCAGAATAATAGCTTTGCATGGCTCTGGGTCCTCAGGTCCCTATGTTTTCTTTTTTGTGTTTTGTCCAGTTCTCTAAGTAGAGTTTTCTTAGTTTAATATAATTTCAAATTTTTAAAATTCAAATACCTACATGAGGTGGGATGGAAATTAATCAGATGCATTCCTATAAACTGCAGACTGAGAGAAATTAGACCTTGAACAAACTGGCATTTGATGACTTGAGGATTCAGCGGGTGGGACGGTTGTACATCTTGAACTCTGGGTACACTGCGAAAGTGAGGCCTAGAAGGCTGTGTTGAGGAAGGAGTGTCAGTGACTAGGAGCCTGTTGAAAGGGGAGGCTGAAGTTGAGGACACATATGTAAGGCAAACGTGGCTGGCCAGGTGTTTTCTGCTGTGAGTTTGATTAGAATTCTGGGTTTCACTAAGTGACCCATGTTGAATAGAATTGGGATAGGGCTTGGAAAGCCCTCAATGAAAAGATTGCCAGCATGATAAGGAAGTGGGTTGAATTCAGGACAGGAAATGGAGAAGGGCAGTGTGAAAGGAACAAATTTACAGTTTGTGCCATTAGCCATTTATTAGAATTTGGTATAGAATTTGTGGAATTATTGTTTCCTTCTGGATTTATGGTACAAAACCTACTGGCAAGTGTCACTAAAAGTGATGTCTTTATTCAATTATCAACCAAAAGTTTACACTAAATTCTTTTTGGGTCTTTGAATGTTTATGTTCTTTCTGATAATCTTTCCGGTTCTTTTTAAAGGCTGATTTTTAGAATTTGCTTTTTGATCACAGAATAGTTTGCCCAATGGTATGATGGCTATTATCTTTCAAATTAGATTCTTTTGGAAATTGAACTGTATCAAATCACATAAAACAAGTGGGGTTTTTGCTGTTGTGTTAAAGGTATTATATTTACGAAGTTTGTACAATTTGCTTGAATACAGGAAGTGTTTAATTTTTTTTTCTTTAGCTAGAATGTTCAGTTCAAATTTTACAGCTATAAGCATGAGATCTAAATGAACTCTCTTCTGATGGTAATGAATGGAAGGTAGATTACTCATTTCTTCATGTTCAAAAAGCAAATTATGTCTTTGAACACGAGTTGTTTCAATATTTTTGCTATGTTCTCAAGACAGCTACATTTCTTTATGAAATTGATTTGGGAACATGAAGGCAGTCTTGTCATAGTTTCCAAAGATTTAGAATTTTTGAGACTCTAAGAATAGTTCATTGGAGCCACCAGTTAGTCCCTTAATTTTATTTAAGCTGAGCAAGGCCCACACTAAAAGTCAGAAGAATGTGACATCTACCCAGAGGCTGAGGGTGGGACAGAAGAAGGAGGCACTCAAGTTTGGAGACACAGATTCTAGTCAGTTCTTCAAGCTGCATGACCTTCAGCAAGTCTCCTGTGTTGTTCAGGGCCCCAGCTTCTTTATAAGTGCAATGAGAGTTTGGAACAACAACTTATAGAAACATTCATTCCTAATTGTCTATTATGTGAAAAGAATTGAGTTGTTCTAGAAAATATGAATCTGCTTTAGTTGTCCTCTGACTCCGGTTCTAAATTTCAGTTATTATAGTTACTTCTTTCGAGGTAAATCATTGGGATGTCGGATATGCAGAGATGATGTCTGGAAGGGGAGTTTACAAGTTGGATTGTTCAAATAATATTTGTTTGGAGACCAACCACAACTACACATCGGGGATTGTGCTCACATTGGACTAGTGTCTTTGGAAAACACAGTCCCTGGTGTGCCCACTTTTGAATTACAGATTGGCAAGGGAAGCAGAGACAAATGGGAAGTAACAGCATGATTAGTGGTATATTGAAATGTTTGGGAGATATGAGCATTTATAGGAGCAGCACTTAATAGGAAATCAAGGAGCTTCTAATTGGCTATGATGTCTCAAGGGAGACTTGAAGCATGAAGTAGGACGTCAGAGGAAAAGAAGGGATGGGAGGAGATTTCAGGTAGAGTAATTTGCATACATGAATATTTAGACCCAGAGAGTCAGAGGGACTGAGAAGCAAAAGGAAATCCAGTATGGGAGGAGCATAAATTTTAATGGGGAGGGTGGGACTCTTGATAAATGAGGATAGTAATTCAAGTTCTTTGGCTCTTGAGTTACTTTTGGACAAGTTGAGCTTCAAGTAGCTAGAGTACATAGGAGGAGCTTAATAAATATTTATTGAATGAATAGACATGTAAGTAAAAATGTCTAATAGGTACCTGGCAGTATGGACTTCCTAGTCAGGAAAGAAGTTGGTTGGAGATTTCTATTTAGCAGTTTTCAATGTATATATGAAAGAGGCAAACACAAGGAGTGGGTTGTGTGATCATCAGGAGAAGGTATGCAGGAGGGAAGAGGTCTGAGGGGCTGAATCACAGGTGCCCCACACCTGAGGAGGAGGGAGAGGAGAGAGGGGCTCTCAGAAGAAACCTGAGCAGGAAGGGCCATTGTATGGGACTAGCTAAGCCTCTGAAGTCCCAGCTGAGGGGGCAGAGGTTTTGTTTTGTTTATTTGGGATGCCTGCTGTTGACCAGATTATGCCCCTACCACCCAAATTCACATATTGAAGCCCTAACACTCAATGGCGGTATCTGGGGAGATAGAAGGGTCTTTGGGAGTAATTACGGTTAAATGATGTTGATTGGGACCTACACTGATAGGACTGTGGCCTTATAAGAAGAGCTCTCTTTTTCTGGCCGTCCCTCCTTCTATCTCCTCAGGACCCACCCCTTGCAGAAAATAAATCACTGTTTAAATCACCCAGTCTATGGTATTTTTTGTTATAGTAGCTAGGCTTTGACCAAAACAGTTCGACGCAGAAATGGTCCTGGTAAATACAGCTAATCAATATTTTTTGAGTGAATTGAATGAATAGGTCATTCACTGGCGTGCTTATGAATGCATTACTCCCCTCCACGGTGTGATTGTCATGGAGCAGGTTGGGAGGGAGGAACTCTTGCAAGCATGGAATTCCTGGATGCCCAGGGAGAATGGGAGGTGCGTGGTCACAAAGTGGAAGAAAGCTGAGCTGAAAGGCTGAAAATGCTAAATACTCAAATCTCCTGTCTTTTTTAAAAAATCATTTGGCTAGGCTGGCTCTAGTAGAAGGATGGTTCTTGGTTGATTATGTGGTGTGTGTGTGTGTGTGTGTGTGTGTGTGTAAGACCCTTAGCAGCATTAGAATGGAACTATCTGAATCTAAGTGAATTTAGAAGCAATCTAGATATTGCTCTTCATAGAAAAATAATATACTCTAAGCTGGCAATGAAATTCCTCAAGTAAACAACAGATAAAGGGAAGGGAGGGGCGATTAACAACAATTGGAATGGTGGAATTCTTGTATGTTTCATGGCACTTACAGTGAAAGTACTTTCTAAGTGTCTTATACTACATGCAACATAGGTACATTATATAAAAGATCACAAAATATTGTTTAAAAGAAATTTTCCCGAAAATGTAAGATAAAAGTTACTAAATTCTATTAAGTTTGCAAGTTAAATCCAAATCATTCATTGACTCATAATCAAGAACAGTCATGCTGCCCTGACAACTAAAGAAAAATTCTAACTGTCTTTGTCCAAGTCCCTGATTTATGAAGCCGGAAATGGGATCTGAGATCCTGGAGCTTTATGAGAGTCAGGGGTCTTTGTAGCTTGATTCTTGGTCACAAATCAATACATTTTTTTTTCCGTGGAGATAGTGGGAAAGAAAAGGCTTCCCAAAACATGTTAAAGAATACTGATTCCGTTTGGCTTCTTGTTAATGTGTACCCTTGCAGACTTGGGTAAAAACAGTCATGTTAAAAGCCATTGTACTTAAAAGATTCATGACTAGAGTGTTGGGACAATTCTATGGCTGGGGGTCCATTGCAGCAAGAGGTCTGACTGAGAGGATAGCACTGTCAGCGATGCCCAGTAACCTGCATGCCCAGCACTTTGCTAGCTGGGCCGATGGTAGGAAATGCGGTGCGTACACTTCAATCTGTAAGAGATCATGGTCCAAAGAGATCATGATTTATTTTGCCACCTGGCCCAGATGGTGATGAAATCAGGACAATGTATGGTTGCCTAGAGAGTTTGGGAGTTTATTAGAATGGGACACAAAGGAAAATTTCTGGGGTGATGGAAATACTCTATACTTTCATTGGGATGATTGTTGCACAGACATATCCATCTACCAAATTCATCAAATGGTATGCTTTGATACATGCTTATTTCATTGTATATAAACTTGCTTCAAAAAACAAAAACTCTAAGGTCAGGTGAGAAAAGTCTGGAGCTAATCAAAAACCCTTAAAATAAGTGACCAAACTATTTATGAAAATGAGCAGAAACTTAAAGGGAAATTCTTCGTTATTTTTCCACATTAGAGGAAAATTGATGGTATCAGATAAATCTTTCAAAATAAGCTTCCAAACAGAGCATTTATAATCGAGGTACAATAAGAAGTTTGAACACAGCCAAACCTTCACGTCTCAGGTGGAAGGAACCATTCTAGTAGTATATAGCTATTATGGAGATAGTTCCACATTTATTTTCTTTTTATGTTTCTTTTGGAAGAATAATGTTTTTGTAAATGTAAAACACTTTTAATGGACCTAGAGAAGAAGCTATGTTTGGTCATAGTATTATCTGCTTGCGAACTAAAATTCAGAGGCTCTCTTGTGAATCAATACTGCCAAAATTGCGGAACTTAAACGCCGAGATTGTATGAATTTAAATTTTGACTTTATGGCCTCAGTTGGCATGAGGCACAAGATAATCTTCTAGCAAAAACAGTTTGAAAATGGTAGGATGGACTGGGCATGATGACTCATGCCTATAATCTAACACTTTGGGAGGCTGAGGCAGTGGATCACCTGTGGTCAGAGGAGTTCAGGCCAGCCTGGCCAACATGGTGAAATCCTGTCTCAACTAAACATACAAAAAATTGGTTGGGTGTGGTGGCAGACACCTGCCAATCCCAGCTACTTGGGAGCTGAGGCAGAAGAATCACTTGAACCTGGGAGGCAGAGATTGCAGTGAGCCAAGATGCGTAGTGTACTCCAACCTGGGGGACAAAAGTGAAACTCTGTCTCAAAAAAATGGTAGAATGTCACATGGAAGTTAACTTTTAGAGATAGTAGACACCTATAATATTACATTGTCCTTTTAAGTATCTATATCAATAAATTAACCAACATTTGATGACTTAACATGGCCCAGGGGCACTGCTGAGTGCTCATAATTCCCAAATAATTCTAGCCGGACCTTGTCCTCAAGGAGCCCATATGAGCAGCGTGAGGGGGATAAAAACAGATAAATAACTCTAATTCAGGAATAATTTGATAAATGCATGATAACTACTACTAAATTCAGGAGAGAAATTTTCTTTGAATAGAGACTAAGGAAAGGAATAATGAATGTATGGTAGGCATTTGGGCTGGACCTATGACAAGAGGCATGCTTTCCCCCTGACAAAGCCAAGAGGTGGGAGATTTAAGGTAGAGAAAGAAAAGCCTTGAGTTCTTGGGTATTAAAACTTTGCTTGGCTTTGAAGCATAGGTTACAGTGAAGAGATGGACTAAGAAAGTTGTTATGGGCAGAGAGGAAACCCTGAACTCATGGGGGGGAAGCTATGATTTGGGTTAAAGGCAAGAACTAGGTGTGTCAAGATAGATCCTGCAACAGTAAAAAAAAATCAAAGAAAGTAGAAGCAGGTCCTGGGGTTTTAGGATAGAGCGGGGAAGAAAGGGTGGAGAGAGGTCCTTAGGAGGCTCTTAGGACAGGTAAGGTAATAGGTCTCAAAGGGTGGCAGAAATGCAGTGGAAAAAGAGGTGTAAAGCGAGGCTCAGGGAATTGCCTCGTGATTGAGTTTGGAGGCAAGGGGAAAATCAGCCCTTGAGAGAACAGTGAATTTTAATCTGGGTGACACGGGAAGACAGTAATGCTGGGCACGAGACAGAGGGAAGTTGAGAGGAACACCATGTTTGAGAAGGGTGACTCATATTTAAACAAGTCAGCAATGCCCAGCAGACTGCTGAGCAGTGGGGGCTGAAGCCATTCAACGGTGGAGCCAGATCGATGCACCGCCTTCTTCACCTGAGAGAGAGCCAGTAGAGATCCATGGCTGGGTTGTGTGTGTCAACATGAGAGGGTAGGGAAAGGAGAAGTAGAACCCAAGAGTGGGGATTTTTTGCCAAGGCACAAGAGGAAAGTCGGCGTAGCACAGTATACTTTCCACCCATGCTCACCAAGCCCAGGGATAAGGCTCACCAAGACAGAGTTTAGAGAATGCTGGAAAGAAAGTGGTTAAAGAAGCCTGCCTTTTTCATTGAACTTCTTGGGCTAACTTTGATTGTAAGTCTCTGAACAATCAAAACCTATGAAGACAATAACCTTCTTATTCTTCCTATGTCCAATGGTGAACAATTGCAGATCACTTCCTTTCTTTCTCCTTTCCCCTGTTCTCTCTCACTCCCCTCCCTGAATACTCTTGCTTTTTGGGACTGGTCTAGAGCATGGGTGGCCGGTGGTGACGACAGGAGGACCACTGTCCTCACCAACAAGGGTAACAGACTCTCTTTCAGTATTTATTTATATCAATATTTATTTTCAATACTGACTATGGAGAGAGAGCTCTCTGTGCTTAAACACTGCAATATTGGGGTCTTTCAAAGCTGCAAAAGCATATATTTGCATGATGGCATCATTAACATTTTTATGACTTTCTATTTCTTTTTGTACTGGTCTCAAGAGCCACTCGCATGAAATCTCTCAGTAACTGCATAGTGTCCCAGGGCCAGAGACCGGCCACTCCTGGCATTGTGATTAAGTCATTTGGTATCCAAGGTGAGCGGCTAATGTCTGGCTTGTACAAAGGCTCCATTGGGTGTCATGTGTCCACGGACCCTGAGCGTGGGGCACTCTAGGAGCACCTCAGTATTGCGTGTTGAGTACTATGGCCGAGAGAATAGTTGAGAAAGTGGTCCAAGAGGTGGATCCCACGTGAACGCCACTGAGGAAATGAGGGACCTCTTTCCCGATCACGGTCGAGTGCAACTCGAAAGCCATCCGTTTAAAACAAAGCTATCTACGCTATCTTATGTTCATATCCTGGAAAACTTAATAATACGTATTTTTCACATGTTTACAGAAAGCAGTCCAACTGAGCTATTCGTGGAAAGGTTTGTGGGTTTGGTTAACAGAGGGTGGAGGTATTACATTTCAGCTGAAACACATCCCTAGAATGCCAAAACATTTATTCCAAAGTCTGGTTTCCTGAATTGCAATCGGAGGCATGGCAATGCCTCTGTTCGAACTGGGGCTGGGGCCGTGGGCATTTGATCCCTGTGTATCCAGAGGCTTTTATTGTTAAATTATATTCTTTCGGAAAAACCACCCATGTCCTATTTCGTAAACTTGATATCCATACACTTTGACTGGCATTCTATTTTAGCCGTAAGACTATGATTCACAGCAAGCCTGTTTTTCCTCTTGCTTGGGGTGGCAGCAGAAAGCATGGGTGCCTCAGCCTCAGGGTAGGGCAAAGGGGCTGTTTCTCCTCCAGTGCAAACTGCTCACTGGCTGTGCCACGCTGCTCCCCTGTGAGCAGACAGCAAGTCTCCCCTCACTCCCCCACTGCCATTCATCCAGCGCTTTGTGCAGTAGCCCAGCTGCGATGTCTGCCGGGAGGGGCTGCCGGTCGCCTGCCTGCTGGCTGCTCCCAGATCCCTGCCATTCCACGCACAAACACATCCACACGCTCTCTGCCTGGTTCACGCGCTGAGCCACTCGCACATGCGAACTGCGTTCCTTCCTTCCTTCTCACTCTCTCACGACCTTGACTTCTACAAGCCCATGGAACATTTCTGGAAAGACAACTCTTGATCCAGCAGGGTGGAAGCTTGTTTGATTTCTCTCTCTGTAGCTTTAGCATTTTGAAAGCAACTTACCTTTCTGGCTAGTGCCTGTATCCTAGCAGGGAGATAGAAGGGATTGCTGTTCTCCGTGGGGGTATGTGTGTCTCCTTTTTCTTTCTCAGGACTTGTAGGATTCTTTGTGCCATTTATAATTTGGCAAGTTCAGATGTTTTAAGAGCCCATGAAGTGCTTTTGCATGTGTTTTAAAAGGCATTTGAAAATTGAAGGGTGTGATTTATGGAAATTAAATCATCTGTAAAAGTACTTTGGAAAGTAATGATTGCTGGACATAAAGGAAATAATATCTGCGATGCACCTAATGTGTTTTAACCCTTTGTTGCTGACAATCTATAGTCGTGTCATAAACTCGATTTTGGCTTCAACTACATTTGCATATTGTCCAACAATGGTCTGTTTTTGTAGAATTAGATAAAATGTATACTTGTTATAAAGATTCAAAATGTAACTCTTAGTAACAGGTAAGCAGCATTTAGATAGACCATGAACACTTTGTCCAGATACTCTGTCCGGGTGTTTGGGATAGCAATTAAAACAAAGTACTGATAGTTGTATCCAGAGTCTGTTAGGCTGGCAAAAGAGAGTTTATTAAAAAGTATAAACTATCAAGATTATAGATGCATGATATATTCCACCTATTTTTGTCTCCATGTATGTATACATGTACATATATGTGTGTGTGTGTATGTGTGTGTGCATGCTTAACTTTAATTCAGTTTAAAACTTTTTATTTGTTTTCATCTGGATATTTGATTCTGCATATCTAACTTAAGAGTGAACCGAAGATCGAGTTGTGGGACCAAAGGATAGACATGCAGAAATGCATTTTAAAATCTGTTAGCTGGACCAGACCGACAATATAACATAATGGCCAAAGCTTTGGTTCCTGACCACGAGGTTATGTTTGGTATGAAAGGTCACATTTTATATTCAGTTTCTACGAAGTTTTGGTTTGCATAACCAACCTGTGGAAGGCATATGAACACCATGTGCGCCTAACCAAAGGTTTTCTGAATCATCCTTCACATAGAATTCCTAATGGGACCAAATTACAGTACTATGGTCCAGCAGCATAAACACACAAGTCGGGCTGAGAATCTCAGAAGGTTGTGGAAAGGGGTCCACTTTGGGAGCATTTTGCAGAGGGAAGAAACTGAGGTCCTGGCAGGTTGCATTCCTCCCTGATGGCAAAATGCAGCTCTTCCTATATGTATACCCTGAATCTCCGCCCCTTCCTCAGATGCCCCCTGTCAGTTCCCCAAGCTGCTGCTAAATATAGCTGTCTGTGGCTGGCTGCCTATGCAACCGCACACCCCATTCTATCTGCCCCATCTCAGTTAAGCAGTGTAGTCCTCCCCAGGGTCATCCTATATGTACACACTCCTTACGTGTTTTAGCCACAAAGGAGGGGAGGGGGAATCAAACAGAAAGAGAGACAAACAGAGATATATCGGAGTCTGGCACGGGGCAATACAAGGCAGCACATTAGAGAAAGCCGGCCCCTGATCTGTTCAAGTGTTTATTTTAAGCCCAGTCTCCTGGCCACCTTTAGCAGATCCTCAGGTGCCCCCGCCCCTGGCCGTGAAACTCAGCCTCTATCCAGAAGCGACGACAAGTAGTGCTTAAAGTTCAGGAAGCTGCTCTTGGGGATCGCCCAAATCGAGTTGTGCCTGGAGGATGTTTAAGCCAATGTCAGGGCAGCAACCTCGGCCGTCCTCCAGCACCTTTGTAATGCATATGAGCTCGGGCCCAGTACTTAAAGTTGAGGTCTGGGAGCCCGGGAGCTGGCGGAGGGCGTTCGTCCTGGGACTGCACTTGCTCCCCGGCCGCCCGGCTCCACTGGACCCACAGGCTCGGGGTCAGCCAGAGCCTGCGTCTCAGCGGGACATGTGCTGCGTCGCTCTAACCTCGGGCTGTGCTCTTCCAGGTGGCCCGCCGGCTTCTGAGCCTTCTGCCTTGCGGGGACACGGTCTGCACCCCGCCTGCGGCCACGGACATGACCATGACCTCCACACCAAAGCATCCGGGATGGCTCTACCGTATCAGATCCAAGGGAACGAGCTGGAGCCCTGAACCGTCTGCAGCTCAAGATCCCCCGGCCCCTGGGCGAGGTGTACGTGGACAGCAGCAAGCCTGCCGTGTACAACTACCCCGAGGGCGCCGCCTACGAGTTCAGCGCCGCGGCCGCCGCCAACGCGCAGGTCTACGGTCGTGACCGGCCTCCCCCTACGGCCCCGGGTCTGAGGCCGCGCGCCCTCCAGCGGCCTGGGGGTTTCCCTCCCACCTCAACAGCGTGCCCCGAGCCCGCCGATGCTACTGCACCCGCCGCCGCAGCTGTCGCCTCTTCCTGCAGCCCCACTGCCAGCAGGTGCCCTACTACCTGGAGAACGGTTCAGCGGCCGCCATCGGTGCGCGAGGCCGGCCCGCCGGCATTCTACAGGTACCCGCGCCCGCGCCGCCCGCCGGGTGGCTGCCGCCGCGCCCGCAGGAGGAGGGAGGCAGGGGAGGAGAAGGGGAGCCGAAGGAGCCGGGTGGGAGCCAGTGGGACGCGCGACCCGAGGGTGCGCGCAGGGAGCCCGGGCGCGCGGCTCCAGCCCGGGGTTCTGCGTGCAGCCCGCGTTGCGTTCAGAGTCGAGTTCCCCGCCGGGCAGCTGAAAAACGTGCTCTCCACCCACTTACCGTCCGTGCGAGGCGAGACCCGAAAGCCCGGGGCTTCCTAACAAAACACACGTTGGAAAACCAGACAAAGCAGCAGTTTCGTTGTGGGAAAACACCTCAGGCAAATAAACACGGGGCGCTTTGAGTCCTTGGGAAGGTCCCGCTCTTGGCATTTAAGTTGGGGGTGTTTGGGTTAGCAGAGCTCAGCAGAGTTTTATTTATCCTTTTAATGTTTTGTTTAATGTGCTCCCCAAATTTCCTTTCATCTAAGACTATTTGATTGGAAATATGTCAGCTATGATGATGACTTTCTGGGAAGCTTGATTCTGTCACTCGCTTTCTCCTCCTCCCACCCACGTCCCTGGGGCTTTAGAAACGATTGGGAGTTAGTGGATCTGATTTCAGGTTAGCTGGCTGAGTCGCATGGAGTTGCTGGCATGTGACTTCTGACAGCCGGAAATTTGTGGGTGTCCCGCGAGGTTTAAAACAAGCCATATGGAAGCTTACAGGGTGCCAAAATAATCTCCTGCCAGCGCAGTGACGAGCCTGTCCCACCCGGAGGAATGCCCCGGAGTGGCGGTCACCCGGAATCAGCTCAGGGTCTGCGCCTCGCAGCCACAGTGGAAGGAAGCGCAGCCGGTCCAGGTTGGGAGACCACTTTGTGACTTCAATGGCGAAGGTTGTGTGTCCTCGACACAATTTTTTCCCGACAAGATTTGTTCTTTCTCCCTCTCCTCTCCCACCCATTTTCTCTTACCCAGTTTCTCCTTTTTTTTTTTTTTTCCTGATGGGCCTGCAGAGGGATTGGGTGGGCGCTTCTGGTGAACACCTGCCTAGGTGGCCACAGGACAGATAGCCCTTGGATGGGTTTGGAAGCTTCAGGGCGCCACGGGTGCTGAATTAGAGGCATTTCCCAACTGTACACTTCTGGTATCGGACTGGTGTCCCTATATCTTTCTGCCTTGTAAGCCGTGGACCAGTTTTGTTCGGTATTCTGTTTCCGGGGATGGCCCACAGCAGAGGAAGATTGGACTAAGGTGCAGTTTGGCCCAGGGATACTGAAGGGCAGATTCTGGGGGTATTCAGCGTGCATCTTCAGCGCCTTAGAAATTTGAGCATCCCACAGCCGGCAGTCAAGCTGTCTTTACTTAAAAGACAAACAATGACAAAACTTTTTAAAATTGGCATATTTCAAATTAATTTTACTTGTTTTAATTTAGGGTTAAAACAGAGAAAAGGATTTCTTCTGCCACCTTTTTTTAAAATGGAAGAACAAAAGTCTGACTGATTAAGTCTAATTCCGCAGCATTTAAAACTGCTTGATGTGAAGGCACTGGGATGACGGGGGAAAAGTGAAGAGCCTCGCCTGTTAGCCTATCTGGGAAGAAGAGAGGAGCGCCTCGGCCCAGCCACTCATCCTGTGGGAGGTGAGGAGGGCCTCTGCCCGGCCACCCATCGTCTGGGATGTGAGGACTTCTCTGGCCTGCCACCATCGTCTGGGAAGGTGAGGTGCTCTGTCGGCCACCCATCTTCTGGGGGAGTGAGGGCTGGCGCCTCTCTCTGGCCATCCATCGTCTCTGCTGGGATGTGAGGAGAGACTCTGCCCGGCCACCCGGAGGTGAGAGCCTCTGCCCGGCCACCCACCGTCTGGGAATTGAGAAGAACCTCTGCCCGGCAGCCCCGTCTGGGACGTGAGGAGCACCTCTGCCTGCCCACCCGTCTTCTGGGAAATGAGCGCCTCTGCCCGACCACCCATCTTCTGTTAGGTGAAGAGTTCATCTGCCCGGCCACCCATTGGGCGGTGAGGAGCTCCTCTGTCGGGCCACCCGTCGTCTGGGAGGTGAGAAGCGCCTCTGCCGGGCCACCCATCGTCTGGGAAATGAGGAGCGCCTCTGCCTGGCCAC
>JAKGGE010002737.1:0-12988 GCA_023748175.1 Hoolock leuconedys
CATGATTGCCCCTCACCATTTTTTCAGGTGGAATTCTCTAAGGAAGATCTGTCCTTTCTCTCCTAATTATTTATTCATATCAATATTGACTCATGGATGTTTTATTCTATGGGTTATAATTCATTACTATTACTTTTAATTTTTGGTACTAAAAATTATCCAAGACTTAGCTGTTAGGGCTCTTTTCATGCTGGCTCCTGTGCCTTTTCTGTCTCCCCAGCATTTTTTCAATACTTTTACATTCTGGCACTGCAAAATGTTCCAAGCTTGTCTTGTACTTTCCCTGCCTAGCCCTGGAATAAAACCATTTCTGCAAAGGAGGTCTGGTTCGCGCTTTTTTTTTTGTAGAGAAAGATTTTTAGAAACCAGATCTGGGTGCTGTAGGTATACTGATTACTACTGCACTGTCGTACTTCCAGGCCCTCTTGCTGGCAGGAACTGAACTAGGGGCCTATAATTCCAACCATTTTCCTTAGCTACCAGAGCGGTTATCACTAAGATACTTTTGTGGGAGGAGAATCAGTGTCTGAAATTAACACCTTGATATTTTGTGTATACAAAAGTGTTTGAACTGTGCTTGACATGTAGTTCCTCTTACACCTATCAGTCAGTCATTCCTTTAGGGTAAACACTCACAAATATTCCACTGTTCCTCACTGCTCATGTTCCTCGGTGCCTTCTCCTGCTACCCCGGCGTGAGTTCCTCTTCAGTTCCCTGGTCTAGATCTGAGCTGAGGATCTCAGGGTAGTCTCCGTTCCACCCCCTGGTAAGACAGTCTCCTGGCTGTTTCCATTCTCTTTAAACCTTTTCTCCTTTTCTTATTTTATCCTTTTTTTCTTCTCCTAACCTCAAATGTGCAATGAACTCTCCCTCTTTCTGGTTTCTTTCTAGCTCCTGGCTTCTCCTCTTTCCTCCGAGAATCAGATGTTGAACTCCCAGCTGAGGGGCATGTCTTCACCCTGGGCACACAGATTGTCCCTCTCTTGAGAAAGAACTGTTCATACCATGGTGGTGGTAAGGATAACTGGTTTCTTATGGCAGGACCATGGGACACTTTGGTCAAAAATGGTCATATCAGCATTTTTAGTGTGGTTCAGCACCAGTAGTTCCTTGGCTGGCGGTGGGGTTGTATGGAGAATGTCCAGTTGGGGGCATGCCTATTTGAAGAGCATGTGCAGTGATATAATTTTACGTGAAAAGTAAAATATATAGATAGATGTTGATATAAAATCACGGGACTTCAGTGAAGCAAGGCTGATTGATCACTGGTGTTGAGGCAGACTTTGCAGAAGAGTCTTATGAATGAGGGAGAAGGGAATGCTGAACTGCACTCAGTTTGGGGCATGGGGGGACTGGGCAAATGAGGTGTATGGGTTGGAAGAGACTGAGAAGCACTGGAGTTTAATTAGATTTCTCAGCTGCGGGTTTCTGTGCTCACAGAGACCTTCCCCTGAGATGAAAAACAAGGAGCTGGCTAGGTGCTGTTAAAACCCAGCTAAGAGGCAGCCACAGGCTCTGGCCTCTCTGCATGTGGCTGGCCCAGAGTTCTCGGCCTGTGTTCACAAGAGCCTTGAAGACCTGAATAAAGGACATGAAGTCAGGGCCCCACTATATTCTCCTTTCTGCAGGGCCCTCAAGATAGCTGTGACTTTATGCTCTTCTCTCACCACCAAAGAAGGCCCATTAGATGTGAATGAGTGGAAATTTTATTAAAGGATGAGCTTTTGAGTTCGTCAGAACATTTAATTAAATCTTCAAGACTTTGGACTTGGTGCCATCAGGAACATGCTCCTGTGCCCACTTCATGCAGAGTGTGACCCACCAGCTTCTCACAATAAGCTCCTTCTAGGCCCCGTTCTAACACTCGAGCTCTCTCTTGTGTTAAATGGAACTGACCATGGGAGCTCTAACTAGTTTTCTACCTCTGTTCTCCCAGAGAACCTCAGGCTGCTCTGCTTAAAGCCTATAATAGCTCCTATTGCCCTATAGGATACAGTTCAAACTCCTTGATCACGAGCTACACCTCAGCATGATTTTTCTAAGTTTCTCTCTACTTCTCCTTGCCAAGCCATCATTCCAACCAGACTGGGCTGTGTGTGGTGTTCTTGGATCACATTCCCTGGACTACTCCTAGCCCACCATTTATACTGTTCAGATATACATCTCTGTCCTCTGAAAGCTCCGGAAACAGCCACACCAGGACTTGTTTTTTGTCTCAGGAGGGATCTGGCACTTCCTGACTGCAGGACTCACTGGGGAGAAACCCACCTTCTGCCCATTTGTGACACCTTGAGCCTTAGTTCTCATTCCCTACTGGCAGGTGGCACCTGTATAGAAAATTAGCCATAGATCACTCTATTTAGTTGTTTCATGTCTCATGAAAAGGTTTCTTAGGGAGGGCTTCATTTGCCCAGGTTATAGAAGAGTCAGAAGCGATGCCAAATAATCCCCTGGGCTGAGGCACAGGCTCAGGAACAGGAGGCCTTGGCCAGACCCACATGTTTTCCTCATGACGCACTTTGCAAACAAGGTTCCCCTCCATACCAGTTGGAATGTTCTGGCTGTGGGGAAGCCAAAATCCCAGCAACCTGGCCTTCAACGTAGGGCATGCACAGCAGGATGTCCAGAGATGGGGCTTCGGAGAGATGTCACCAGGGTCCCTCTGTATCTCTTGGCCATGCCGTCCTAGAGCACTGTCTTTGCCTCAAGCTGAACTTTCCATGAGATGTAGATGGCAGCCAGCAGCCTTGGGACAACACCTTCTTTTCTGTCCAGTGGGTAGGAACATGGCATGCGACACCTCATTTATCAGCGGGTGGTCCCATTCAGGTAACTTGCCCGCGGCTGGGTGTGTGGCCGAAGGTGGGCTTTGCTGACAGTCCACCTGAGGTGCAAGGTCTGAGCTTCTCTGAGCCTCGTGGGTGTCAGCAGGGAGGGTGGCTGTCTGGACACACTAGGGATGTTGTTAGGAAAGGGAAGAGGGCAGAGGGCAGTAGCTGCTGGGGGAAGCAATAGTGTCCATTGTGTTGTCTTGTCAGTACACTGGAAACCTGGGCCTTAAGAAAAGAAGCTTAGAGGTTAGACGAGCCAGCCCAAGGTGCCAATGACATAGTGACAGCGTTCACTGTCTGGTCATCCCATCTTCTTTGGAAGAATCTTCTCTGCTTAGCTATAAAATCCTTTGTTTCAAAATGACTGTGATGAAAGAGTGACAGTGCCTGCCTCACCACTGATCAGTTTTTGCTTTGAGTCAGATGAAGGCAGCCCGCGTATGTCCAAAATGTTTAAAATGCCAATGTTTTGTCTATATCCCAGTGGCCTTTATTAGCTATCTGTGGTGCCTTAAAACCTTTTTATTTTCCTCTCCACTATATACTGCATCTGTTAGGTTGAGCATTGATGAATGAAATTGTGGTTTTATAGTCAAGGTGGTTGGTATCACCATTCACAAAATTAATATACATCATTTCTGACCTCCACATTCCTGTGAGGTGGGTACTGTACCCCCATTTTCGTGATGAAGAGCCTGAGTTTAGAAGGACATGCAGTAGGTCAAGGAGCTGGGGTTTGAACCTGAGTATTTCTGTCTTTTTATCCTCAAACTTATCCAGACAGTGCATATCTCTTCTGAGAGCTACCTGCAACCAGTAGTGCATTGGAAGCTGAGAGCCAGGCTGGTTTGGGAAGTATTGTGATAGCTACTGATTGATCAGTGATACTTTAAAGATGTCTCCAGAGAGCAAATGTAGTCAAACCTTAATGTATGGAGTTGGCTTCCGAGACTGAGGTGTTCTGACTGTCCTAGATACAAGTTCCCCATCCCTCAAGAGAGTTCGAGCAGCTCATCCGTATCAGACTGGCCCAGGCCTGGAGCTAAGAGCAGGTGGATGGCAGCAGAACCTAACTTCATGAGAACCTGAAACAAGCTGCACAGCTGGGCCTGCTGGTGACCTGCTGGTCTCTGATCATCCCACTGGGAGAGCAGCTGCAGCAGGTGTGTTCTAAGAACACTTCCTTCTTGTTATTCTGATTTGCTGTGTGACGTTGGGCAAATTGCTTCTCTGGGTAAGAAATGAGGACTTGCCTGAGTGGTTGTTAACCTTTGGCAGCAATGAATTCTCTTAGAGCACAGAACACTTTTCCAGATAATTCTTATGGTCCTGTATTAGTTTCTAGAGCTGCTGCAGCAATTATACGCATTTGATGGCTTAAAATGAAAGAAATTTTTCTCTCCCAGTTCTAGAAGCCAGAAGTCCAGATTCGGAGTGTCCGGCAGGGCCATGCTCCCTCTGAGAAGGCTCTAGGGAATCCTTCCCATAAGCTTCTGTTTTACTTCTAATGGTTTTGGTCATCGGGCTGGTTCTTTGGCTTATAACTGCGTCCTCAGTCTAGATCCTCATCTTCACACTTGCAGCCTTCTGTTTCTCTGTGTGTCCTTTTCTGTCTCTTTTAAGGGTAGTCACATTGGATTTATGACCCATCCTCTCAGAGTATGGTCTCATTTCAAGTGCCTCTAATTGTCTGTGCAAAGTCTTTTCCAAATAAGTGTCTTCGGACCTGGGTAGACAGGATTGCCTGGTGGGGAGTCACCTCTCCTTTCTCCCTTCTGAGAACAAAAAAATGAAGCCACTCAGCACTGGCCCATCCTGACAGCTGGGCTATGTTTATTGGCACAGCATCCTGCTTCATAGCTGAGGATTGCTAAACGGGTGAGAAGCCAAGGTCAGGCGTGATCAACTATCTGATCATCCAGGCACCCAGGAGCCAGAGGGGAGGCATAGCAACATGTCCAGTGTCACACAGCAAAGTGATAGACCTGATCCTGAAGTTCTGCACCCAGGGTTCCAGCTGCAACATTTGGCCCTTTGTCTTTCCCCATAGTGCACATTGATAGGGAGGAGTCACATGCATAACATACTCTATGGGCATACAGGTGTTGTTGAAACCAAAAGATGTGCAGTGAAGTAAAAAAAGCAGAATAGTAACTCATACTAGCTGTTGCCGTAATGAGCATGTAGGCTGCTCACTGCTTGCCCTGGCCAGAGCAGTGGGGTTGTGGGTTCTTGTGCCAGCTAAGCGGTGATCATCTTCCTGACTCAAGATGTATCAGAAAGCAACTGAGTGATGGTGATGTGATTATAAGGATAACATTGAGCCTACTCCTGAATTTATATACAAAAGAAATGGAGAAAACATTTCCAAGCTTTTAAACTGGTAAAAGTGTGAAAATGTGTTCATGGCAACTAGCTTTGAAGTTCAAGAGTTACTGGTTTTCCTCAAATCGTTTGTACCCAGAATCACCTGAGAGCTTGGTTAAAAAAGCAGGATGCCAAGGATACCTCAGGTTCTGGTCAAGATAAGGTAGACAAATTTATCCCTATCCCTTTTGCCCACAATAATAGCTAAAATACGGACATTATATATAAAACACGGGAAGACTGAAGGTGGAGAAAAGAGTGAACCAACAAGGGATCCTAAGACTCACAGAACAAGCGTAATGGTGAGTTCTCTGGGTTTCTTCTTGCCTCCTATATATTCTACCCTGGTGCTAGAAAGCCCCACAATCCAGGAATGCCAGTGAGCACAGAGATAAAACAAAGCCCCAAGGCAGCTTGGTCTCTTTGTCAAAGGACTGGAAGAAACAGTTTAGCAAACCTTTTTTTTTTTTTTTTTTTGCTGTAAATATCCCATTCCTGCAAAACATAAGGAAAGTGCCTCCCATACCCCTCAGTTTTGAAGGCCAGATGGATGGCATATTAGTCTTTCACTGGAATAAAGACATACCTGAGACTGGGCAATTCACAAAGCTGTGGACTTACAGTTCCACATGGCTAGAGCCTCAGAGATCATGGCAGAGGGCAAAAAGAGGAAGGAACAAGGCATCTTGTGATGAATGGCAGCAGGCAAGAGAGAACTTGTGCAGAAACTCTGTTTTTTAAAACCATCCCAGATCTGAGTGAGACCATTCACTATCATGAGAACAGCACAGGAAAGAACCCCCCCCAGCCCAAGATGCAGTCATCACACCAGGTCCCTCCCACAACAGTGCAAGAAGAGTTATGGGAGCTACAAGATGAGATTTGGATGGGGACACACAGCCCAAACCATATCAGATGCTTCAGACTTCCACCTTTGCCTAGTGGTAACCAGCTGCCCCACCCTCCCCACTTGATGGGAAGCCCAGACTTTCATGACCACCTGTGGTAACATGCATCCTTCCTGCCATAGTCCTCTTGGGGCCTGGAGCTTCCATCCACACCCCAGGGTGTCATTGGAGGCCAACTGCCAGAGCCTGGGTTTGGCCCCTGACACACACTCTGTGCTGAGTATCCTTCCTCCTCCCAGCCCGCGATGGTGTTGGTGGAGGCTGAGTAGAGAGCCTGGTTGCCCACCCACCCAACAGTAAAGTCAATGCTCTCCTTTCCCCACCAGTACAGTTTTAACAGAAGCTACTAAAATAGAAGATTTAAGTAGATCCAGAGTATCATAACATTATGACCAAAATGTCAGGATGCGTTTGTAAAAAAAAAAAAGTTATAAAAACTATAAATGGAAATTTACAGATATGAAAAAATAGAGTAACCAAAATTTTAAAGTTACTGAGATAGGCTCAATCAAGAATGGAATGGACACAGGAAAGAATCAGTGAACATGAAGCCAGGATAGTAAAATCATCCAGTCTGAACAACAGGAGAAAAAATACGGAAAAAAAAAAATTGGCGGAGCTTCAGAATGTGTGGGACAGTACAATTTTTTTTTTTTTTTTTTTTGAGACCCAGGAGTCTCACTCTGTCTGTCGCCCAGCCTGGAGTGCAGTGGTGATCTTGACTCACTGCAGCTCAGCCTCCTGGGTTCCGCCATTCTCCTGCCTCAGCCTCCCAAATAGCTGGGACTACAGGCATGCATACCGTAGCTAATTTTTGTATTTTTTTAGTAGAGGCAGGGTTTCACCATGTTAGCCAGGGTCTCGAGACTCCTGACGCCGTGATCCACCACAAGCGGCCTCCCAAAGTGCTGGGATTAGAGGCATGAACCACCGCACCCGGCCAATACAATTTTTTTTTTTTTTTAATCAGCATTGGTGTAATTGGAGTCCCTGAGGAGAGCAGTGTGGGGCGAAAAAAAGTTTTCAGGATAATGGCTATTTCCCACATTTGGGGAAGGCATGAACCTACAGGGTCAGAATCTGAGCAAACCCCAAGAGGATAATCCCAAAGAAACCCACACCAAAAGGCACTATAAGAGGTCAAACTTTTGAAAACTCAGCAAAATCTTAACAGCAGCAGGAGACAATGCATTCCCTCAGGGAGAAAAAACAATTCGAAGGGTAGCAGTTCCTCATCAGCAGTCACAGAGGCCAGAGGAGGTATCACAGCATCATTTTCACATACTGAAAGAGGAAAATCTGTACCCCAAATTCTATACCAGTAAAATATCCTTTGAATGAAGCTAAAATCAGACATTTTGACATGAAAACTAAAGAATTTGTTGCCAAAATTGACCTTAAAAGAATAACAAACTCACAGAAGTTCTTCAAAGAAGGGATATAGGAATGGCGAAACCTGGAACATCAGAATGAGGGATGAATATAAAGAGTAAAATATGGGTGAATATAATAGATGATCCTTTTCCCTCTTGAAATCACTCGACAGTTGAAGCCAAAATTACTGTCTGATGTGGGTCTCATTATATGTAAGAGGAAACACATAAGACAATTATAAAAGAACCTGGGTGAGTAAAGTTTCTACACTTACTCGAAAAGTAAAATGTCAATACCAGTGAGCTGTGATAAGTTACAGATTATAGTATGATGCCTGGAGCAGCCACTAGAAAATCTGTATCCAAGAGATATATACTCAAAACACTACTGATAAAATCAAGAAGTGGAATTCAAGTAATTCTACAAGAAGGCAGGGAAATAAAAAAAGAAACAAATAATGCAGATGCCTGAGCCACTCCAGACCTACTGAATCAGGGCCTCCTTTTGGTGCCTGGGAATATGGATTTTTGTTGTAACTATTCCTGAGAGTTCCGGTAAATCAGCCGGAAGCTTGAGGGAACATCTGGAGTAGACCAGTGATATTTTTTAAATAGTAAGTTCCCAACCTGGTGAGTGAGTTGGAAAGTTAATCAAAAGACGATTATGGGCAGGTTTTTTTGTTTTTTGTTTTTTGTTTTTTGTTTTGTTGTTAATGAACTTAGAATAAAGTGTACTAGGAAAAAAAAGCTGAGTGTATGATGATACTTGGTCAGGATAATTCTCATTTCCTGAAATTTGGGGAATTAGGGGAGTATATAATATATTCATGTCAGGGGCTCAACCTTTGGATAAGAGTAGGCCAGAGATCACATGCCTCCAGGAATGACCTTCAACTAAGTAATACTTAACAGGGTTGACGACATGTATCAGCTTCCATACTATATCAATATGATCGTGGGAGGAAGGCTACATGGCATTAACTGCTCATTAATGTACCCACCATTTGTTGGCAGTTCCTTCTCTGTCTCACTTTCTCCTCCCCTACAGGTGTTTCATGGGATGATTTCTCAAATGTTTGGATTCAAATCCTTGCCCTGACTCTACTTCTTGGGAACTTCAGCTAAAGAACACCTTCTCTTTTCTGGGCAAGATGCGCTTGGATTCTTTTCATTGCGGGGAGGCCAGGGAATTGCATCAGGACCTAGCCACAAGGGAATAAAGGCAATACTCCCTCCGGTGCAGTGCCCTGCAGGTGTCAGATGTTACCTGTGCTGCTCTGTGTTACTAGGATGAGCTTCTTCAACTGTGTAATAATCCTGGGTCCCAGGCAGGCATGATACCCTTCACAATATCACAAGAAGAGGGAGTAATGCTAACCCTAGCCCAGGCCTCTCTGTCGGTGTGTGTATATGGGAAGGGCATTTAAAACCCTATTGGTTTGCCTCAGTATACAAAACATTTTTTTTTTTTTTTTTTTTTTTTTTAAATTTTTTTTTTTTAATTTGTGTATTATTCATGGGGTACAAGTACAATTTTGCTTTCATTAATGTATTACATTGTGGTGAAGTCAGGGCCTTCAGTATATCATCATGGAACAACATACATTGTACCCGCAAGTAACTATCCCACTATCAACGCCGACGTCCCCACCTCTCTAAGTCCCCACTGTCTATCATTCCATACTGTGCTTCTGTGTGTGCACATTATTTAGCAGATGCCCACTTATGAATGAGGGCAATGTGGTATCTGTCTTTTCTGTGTCTGAATTGTTTCACCTAAAATAATAGAATCAGTTCCATCTATGTTTGCTGAAAAGACATGGTTCATTATTTTTTTTATGGCTAAATATTATTCCATTGTGCATATTTACCATTTTCCTTATCCAGTCTACCATACAGTGGATGCTTAGTTGATTCCATATCTTTGCTGTTGTAAATAGTGCTGCAATAAACATAAGAATGCAAGTATCTATTTGATTTAATAATTTCTTTCCTTTAGGTAGACAGTTAATAATAGATGGGATTGCTGGATCATATGGTGGCTCTGTTTTTAGTGCTTTTGAGAAATCTGCATACTGTTTCCATAGAGGTTGTGCTAATTTACATTCTGCTTAGGCGTGTATGAATTCCCTTCTCTCACATCCTCTCCAATATCTGTTTTTTTTGGTCTTTTTAATGACAGCCATTCTGATTGGTGTAGATGATATCTCATTATGGGTTTAATTTGCATTTCTCCTGATGATTACTGATGTTGAACATTTTTCATATGCTTATTGGCCATTGTTCATCTTCTTTTTTTGAAAAATGTCTACTCATGTTCTTAGCCCACTTTTTTTATGGGGTCATTTGAGGTTTTGTTGAGTTCCTTGTAAATGTTGGATAGATATATAGTTTGCAAGGAACTCAACAAAACTCAAATATTATAAAATGAACTCTAAACTATGTTAGGCTTATTCTAAAACGACACAGTGATGATACCCAAATACAATTATCTTACCACTTAGGGGATGAGTTCTACCCTCCTCTAAAGGATTCGCCAGCAGGCATGATTTCTAAAGAACTTTTAAGCAGGAGCAAAGCAGCTGACCAGCATAGCGTGTGTGTGTCTCTCAGAGGCATACTGGGAGATGGCAGTGTGCAACTTGGAACAGTGTTCACAGATCTCCAATGCCAGTTGTTCTCATTTGGAAAAGTCATTACCCAGAGTCCAGGGTGTCGAAACCATGCAGAAATTTTCCTGAGCCTGTCATCTGAATTACCTCTCTTGGTTGCTTGCTGCAGCAGTGCTTCATCACAAACAGCCCCAGAATTTCAGAGGTGTTGTCGGCTGTTGCTCAGCCCGATGTCTATGTGTTGGCTGATCTTGGCTGGGTTTGGCTGATCCGGCTGCTGCTCTTGGCTAGACCCACTCAGTCATGAGCCAATCAGCTGAACTAGAACAGGGCATGGCGGAGCAGTTCTGCTTCATGCGTATCGCGCTCCTCTTTAGGGCCAGCAAGTTAGCCTGAATACATTTTTCTTATGGCAGTGTCATAAAGGGCAAGGCCAGCCCAAAGCCTTTCCAAACCTTTGATTATGTTGTCTGCTGACATCTCACTGGCCAAAGCAAGTTAAATGGCTAGCCCAAAGTCAGTGTGGGGATGCACTCTCAACATGGAGGTGATGGGGAGGGAGTGAATATTTTAAAAATGGTCTAATCTACTATGCCTACCAATGTGCTGTGGCTGCAAGGAACCAGGGCTGTAGCCCGGGCACACAGAGCCTAGCTACAGTGCCTGGCCTCTTAAGGCTTGTAATGATGCCAGAGGAAGACTGTGCCAATTCCTTTTTCTTTTTCTCTCCTCCTGCAGGCTTTCACCAGTTCTCAGGATGCCCACATAGGGATGGGTGAAGACAGCCTGGCCTGGTGCTTCAGAGTGATCTCATTAGGGCCCCGGCCCCCCACAGTGGCGATAGGATGCACCTCTCGCGCCCTCCTGGTGTCGGTGCTTTAGCAGCGGTCTAATGGAAGCATGTCTTGTCGCGTGAACTCAGCTGGGCCAGCTGGTTTGGGGATCATTGCAGAAGGCACTGCAGGTCCTGATGGAGGCGGCACACATGGTGTGCCCAGGACGCCTTGCACAGACATCACAAGCTCAAGTGGCTCTGCTACTCCCAATGAGGCTGAGGTGTCTTTCCTTGGCCAACACCTCTGTCATGCTGCCCCAACCCTGGGCTCACGGCTCCAGCCAGCCCTGTGACCTATCACGTGGAGGGACCACAACACTCCAGTACTTCAACTTAGGTGGAGCTGCCTGCTGCTGCCCTGTTTGGCTTCGTAATGCCCAAGCGGTGTTAAGTGCCCAGGCGTGGCCCTGATGCGTAGCCAGCTTCAACCCGGCAACCTCATGCCATCTTTCACAGCGACCTGCTGCCATCTTCTACACCCTAGGCAGTTTCCGGCCCTGGCCTGAGGCCTGGCTCTTCTTCATGGAGGGCACAGAGGGGCGAGGGTGCAACAAACCTCTACAAGCTGCTTAGCCCCAAGCAGCCTCTCCTCTGAGGGCACAGCTGAAGACCCTGGGCGGCTGCTGTGGGCCCCTGTCCCACCCATGCTGTGGGCCTCTCCAGATCCTGCCTGGGCATATGTGGCTTTTGTGCAGCCCCAGGGCCCAAAGGCCAACATCTCGTCTCAGGCAATGAGATCCGACGGTTGCACGGTTCATGACAGAAAAGCTGGCGTGAGCCCACACAGAATTGCCCTGAAGCAGAGGTACATTCTGGTCTTTGTGAGACGAACAGACTCATTCTGAGATGAGGCCAGGCTGCTGCTGGCACTGGCCCAGGAGTTCCAGATGAGGAGCAGTGACAGTGTCCCTGGAGGACCACACCTTTGCTGATAAGATGCGGCTGGTCAGCAATGCCTCCATGCTGGTCAGCATGCATGGGGCAACTAGTCACCACCCTCTTCCTGCCCATTAGAACAGCTGTGATGAAACTCTTCCCCATATGCTGTCAATCCCGACCACTACACTCCTATAAGACGCTGGCCATGCTGCCTGGCATGGACCTCAGTATAGCCTGGCCGAACATGATGCCAGAATTACAGTCGCATACACCCTGGCGGCCCTGGGATCAGGGGGGGCATCACCACCTGGACCGGGCTGAGCAAGCCCGTATCCTCTAAAGCAGGTAGTCCCCACGGCATCTGCAGACGGTGGCTCTTCCGAGATCTACCAGGACGCAGGTGTCCATCCCTCATTCAAACCATGCGGTGGCGTGGTGAAGGGCGGCACAATCAAGTTGATGAATAATGATGAGAATAACCAATGATCTCAACACACATGACTACCAAAATCTCTATTGTATTTTTCCTAGAAACATGATTACTAGAAATATAAATGGCATCTGTGATTGATTGGTATTCTCGTCCCCCCACATAAAAGGTAGCGGAAAATGACTGTGTGGTCAATCTGTCAAATGAACTACAAAATATATTCATTTAGAAAACAAGGCTGTTAAAATGGATCTGGAAAGTATAAATATGTTTTACATATCACAAAGACACCTAAATTAAAATCTGTGAAGAGCAGATAGCCATTTTTCAATTATATGACCAATGTGGCATTTTTTTGATATCTTAGTAATTCAAAGGTCTAGAAATGCGCCATGCGATGCCTATGTAATTTTGGGGTCCTGCTTTTGAAGTACAGACAGTGAGTCTAGAAATTTCTACCTCACTCAGAACAATCATGCTATGACTTTTTTTTTCCCTACTTGTGCAATTACCAAGATTTCACACCATTTAACATACACATGTTTATGCACATGAATATTTTGCAGGGAAATAGGCGTGGGCATTAAAAAGTCATTCAGCTTCCTTGACTTCATCAAGGGTTGTTTGTGGAGGCTATTTCACAAACACACAAGCTAAATCAAGGTATATGACACCTTTTTATATTATCAGGCAACATGGTGATGAAAAAATGAAATGGAGTTTGTGAATTTACTCCGGGTGACAATTTAATA